>CASBPS010000189.1:0-29107 GCA_949126835.1 Anisus vortex
ACTTATAGACTTATATGGGTTTGTAATTATTTATCTGTAGATATAGGTACTTATAGACTTATATGGGTTTGTAATTATTTATCTGTAGATATAGGTACTTATAGACTTATATGGGTTTGTAATTATTTATCTGTAGATATAGGTACTTATAGACTTATATGGGTTTTGTAATTATTTACTCTGTAGATATAGGTACTTATAGACTTATATGGGTTTGTAATTATTTATCTGTAGATATAGGTACTTATAGACTTATATGGGTTTGTAATTATTTATCTGTAGATATAGGTACTTATAGACTTATATGGGTTTGTAATTATTTATCTGTAGATATAGGTACTTATAGACTTATATGGGTTTGTAATTATTTATCTGTAGATATAGGTACTTATAGACTTATATGGGTTTGTAATTATTTATCTGTAGATATAGGTACTTATAGACTTATATGGGTTTGTAATTATTTATCTGTAGATATAGGTACTTATAGACTTATATGGGTTTGTAATTATTTATCTGTAGATATAGGTACTTATAGCACTTATATGGGTTTGTAATTATTTATCTGTAGATATAGGTACTTATAGACTTATATGGGTTTGTAATTATTTATCTGTAGATATAGGTACTTATAGACTTATATGGGTTTGTAATTATTTATCTGTAGATATAGGTACTTATAGACTTATATGGGTTTGTAATTATTTATCTGTAGATATAGGTACTTATAGACTTATATGGGTTTGTAATTATTTATCTGTAGATATAGGTACTTATAGACTTATATGGGTTTGTAATTATTTATCTGTAGATATAGGTACTTATAGACTTATATGGGTTTGTAATTATTTATCTGTAGATATAGGTACTTATAGACTTATATGGGTTTGTAATTATTTATCTGTAGATATAGGTACTTATAGACTTATATGGGTTTGTAATTATTTATCTGTAGATATAGGTACTTATAGACTTATATGGGTTTGTAATTATTTATCTGTAGATATAGGTACTTATAGACTTATATGGGTTTGTAATTATTTATCTGTAGATATAGGTACTTATAGACTTATATGGGTTTGTAATTATTTATCTGTAGATATAGGTACTTATAGACTTATATGGGTTTGTAATTATTTATCTGTAGATATAGGCACTTATAGACTTATATGGGTTTGTAATTATTTATCTGTAGATATAGGTACTTATAGACTTATATGGGTTTGTAATTATTTATCTGTAGATATAGGTACTTATAGACTTATATGGGTTTGTAATTATTTATCTGTAGATATAGGTACTTATAGACTTATATGGGTTTGTAATTATTTATCTGTAGATATAGGTACTTATAGACTTATATGGGTTTTGTAATTATTTATCTGTAGATATAGGTACTTATAGACTTATATGGGTTTGTAATTATTTATCTGTAGATATAGGTAACTTATAGACTTATATGGGTTTGTAATTATTTATCTGTAGATATAGGTACTTATAGACTTATATGGGTTTGTAATTATTTATCTGTAGATATAGGTACTTATAGACTTATATGGGTTTGTAATTATTTATCTGTAGATATAGGTACTTATAGACTTATATGGGTTTGTAATTATTTATCTGTAGATATAGGTACTTATAGACTTATATGGGTTTGTAATTATTTATCTGTAGATATAGGCACTTATAGACTTATATGGGTTTGTAATTATTTATCTGTAGATATAGGCACTTATAGACTTATATGGGTTTGTAATTATTTATCTGTAGATATAGGTACTTATAGACTTATATGGGTTTGTAATTATTTATCTGTAGATATAGGTACTTATAGACTTATATGGGTTTGTAATTATTTATCTGTAGATATAGGTACTTATAGACTTATATGGGTTTGTAATTATTTATCTGTAGATATAGGTACTTATAGACTTATATGGGTTTGTAATTATTTATCTGTAGATATAGGTACTTATAGACTTATATGGGTTTGTAATTATTTATCTGTAGATATAGGTACTTATAGACTTATATGGGTTTGTAATTATTTATCTGTAGATATAGGTACTTATAGACTTATATGGGTTTGTAATTATTTATCTGTAGATATAGGTACTTATAGACTTATATGGGTTTGTAATTATTTATCTGTAGATATAGGTACTTATAGACTTATATGGGTTTGTAATTATTTATCTGTAGATATAGGTACTTATAGACTTATATGGGTTTGTAATTATTTATCTGTAGATATAGGTACTTATAGACTTATATGGGTTTGTAATTATTTATCTGTAGATATAGGTACTTATAGACTTATATGGGTTTGTAATTATTTATCTGTAGATATAGGCACTTATAGACTTATATGGGTTTGTAATTATTTATCTGTAGATATAGGCACTTATAGACTTATATGGGTTTGTAATTATTTATCTGTAGATATAGGTACTTATAGACTTATATGGGTTTGTAATTATTTATCTGTAGATATAGGTCACTTATAGACTTATATGGGTTTGTAATTATTTATCTGTAGATATAGGCACTTATAGACTTATATGGGTTTGTAATTATTTATCTGTAGATATAGGCACTTATAGACTTATATGGGTTTGTAATTATTTATCTGTAGATATAGGCACTTATAGACTTATATGGGTTTGTAATTATTTATCTGTAGATATAGGTACTTATAGACTTATATGGGTTTGTAATTATTTATCTGTAGATATAGGCACTTATAGACTTATATGGGTTTGTAATTATTTATCTGTAGATATAGGCACTTATAGACTTATATGGGTTTGTAATTATTTATCTGTAGATATAGGTACTTATAGACTTATATGGGTTTGTAATTATTTATCTGTAGATATAGGTACTTATAGACTTATATGGGTTTGTAATTATTTATCTGTAGATATAGGTACTTATAGACTTATATGGGTTTGTAATTATTTATCTGTAGATATAGGTACTTATAGACTTATATGGGTTTGTAATTATTTATCTGTAGATATAGGCACTTATAGACTTATATGGGTTTGTAATTATTTATCTGTAGATATAGGCACTTATAGACTTATATGGGTTTGTAATTATTTATCTGTAGATATAGGTACTTATAGACTTATATGGGTTTGTAATTATTTATCTGTAGATATAGGTACTTATAGACTTATATGGGTTTGTAATTATTTATCTGTAGATATAGGTACTTATAGACTTATATGGGTTTGTAATTATTTATCTGTAGATATAGGTACTTATAGACTTATATGGGTTTGTAATTATTTATCTGTAGATATAGGTACTTATAGACTTATATGGGTTTGTAATTATTTATCTGTAGATATAGGCACTTATAGACTTATATGGGTTTGTAATTATTTATCTGTAGATATAGGTACTTATAGACTTATATGGGTTTGTAATTATTTATCTGTAGATATAGGTACTTATAGACTTATATGGGTTTGTAATTATTTATCTGTAGATATAGGTACTTATAGACTTATATGGGTTTGTAATTATTTATCTGTAGATATAGGTACTTATAGACTTATATGGGTTTGTAATTATTTATCTGTACGATATAGGTACTTATAGACTTATATGGGTTTGTAATTATTTATCTGTAGATATAGGCACTTATAGACTTATATGGGTTTGTAATTATTTATCTGTAGATATAGGCACTTATAGACTTATATGGGTTTGTAATTATTTATCTGTAGATATAGGCACTTATAGACTTATATGGGTTTGTAATTATTTATCTGTAGATATAGGTACTTATAGACTTATATGGGTTTGTAATTATTTATCTGTAGATATAGGTACTTATAGACTTATATGGGTTTGTAATTATTTATCTGTAGATATAGGCACTTATAGACTTATATGGGTTTGTAATTATTTATCTGTAGATATAGGCACTTATAGACTTATATGGGTTTGTAATTATTTATCTGTAGATATAGGCACTTATAGACTTATATGGGTTTGTAATTATTTATCTGTAGATATAGGTACTTATAGACTTATATGGGTTTGTAATTATTTATCTGTAGATATAGGTACTTATAGACTTATATGGGTTTGTAATTATTTATCTGTAGATATAGGTACTTATAGACTTATATGGGTTTGTAATTATTTATCTGTAGATATAGGTACTTATAGACTTATATGGGTTTGTAATTATTTATCTGTAGATATAGGTACTTATAGACTTATATGGGTTTGTAATTATTTATCTGTAGATATAGGTACTTATAGACTTATATGGGTAATTAATTATTTATCTGTAGATATAGGTACTTATAGACTTATATGGGTTTGTAATTATTTATCTGTAGATATAGGTACTTATAGACTTATATGGGTTTGTAATTATTTATCTGTAGATATAGGTACTTATAGACTTATATGGGTTGTAATTATTTATCTGTAGATATAGGTACTTATAGACTTATATGGGTTTGTAATTATTTATCTGTAGATATAGGTACTTATAGACTTATATGGGTTTGTAATTATTTATCTGTAGATATAGGTACTTATAGACTTATATGGGGTTTGTAATTATTTATCTGTAGATATAGGTACTTATAGACTTATATGGGTTTGTAATTATTTATCTGTAGATATAGGTACTTATAGACTTATATGGGTTTGTAATTATTTATCTGTAGATATAGGTACTTATAGACTTATATGGGTTTGTAATTATTTATCTGTAGATATAGGTACTTATAGACTTATATGGGTTTGTAATTATTTATCTGTAGATATAGGTACTTATAGACTTATATGGGTTTGTAATTATTTATCTGTAGATATAGGTACTTATAGACTTATATGGGTTTGTAATTATTTATCTGTAGATATAGGTACTTATAGACTTATATGGGTTTGTAATTATTTATCTGTAGATATAGGTACTTATAGACTTATATGGGTTTGTAATTATTTATCTGTAGATATAGGTACTTATAGACTTATATGGGTTTGTAATTATTTATCTGTAGATATAGGTACTTATAGACTTATATGGGTTTGTAATTATTTATCTGTAGATATAGGCACTTATAGACTTATATGGGTTTGTAATTATTTATCTGTAGATATAGGCACTTATAGACTTATATGGGTTTGTAATTATTTATCTGTAGATATAGGCACTTATAGACTTATATGGGTTTGTAATTATTTATCTGTAGATATAGGTACTTATAGACTTATATGGGTTTGTAATTATTTATCTGTAGATATAGGTACTTATAGACTTATATGGGTTTGTAATTATTTATCTGTAGATATAGGTACTTATAGACTTATATGGGTTTGTAATTATTTATCTGTACATATAGGTACTTATAGACTTATATGGGTTTGTAATTATTTATCTGTAGATATAGGTACTTATAGACTTATATGGGTTTGTAATTATTTATCTGTAGATATAGGCACTTATAGACTTATATGGGTTTGTAATTATTTATCTGTAGATATAGGTACTTATAGACTAATATGGGTTTGTAATTATTTATCTGTAGATATAGGTACTTATAGACTTATATGGGGTTTGTAATTATTTATCTGTAGATATAGGTACTTATAGACTTATATGGGTTTGTAATTATTTATCTGTAGATATAGGCACTTATAGACTTATATGGGTTTGTAATTATTTATCTGTAGATATAGGCACTTATAGACTTATATGGGTTTGTAATTATTTATCTGTAGATATAGGCACTTATAGACTTATATGGGTTTGTAATTATTTATCTGTAGATATAGGTACTTATAGACTTATATGGGTTTGTAATTATTTATCTGTAGATATAGGTACTTATAGACTTATATGGGTTTTGTAATTATTTATCTGTAGATATAGGTACTTATAGACTTATATGGGTTTGTAATTATTTATCTGTAGATATAGGTACTTATAGACTTATATGGGTTTGTAATTATTTATCTGTAGATATAGGTACTTATAGACTTATATGGGTTTGTAATTATTTATCTGTAGATATAGGTACTTATAGACTTAAATGGGTTTGTAATTATTTATCTGTAGATATAGGTACTTATAGACTTATATGGGTTTTGTAATTATTTATCTGTAGATATAGGTACTTATAGACTTATATGGGTTTGTAATTATTTATCTGTAGATATAGGTACTTATAGACTTATATGGGTTTGTAATTATTTATCTGTAGATATAGGTACTTATAGACTTATATGGGTTTGTAATTATTTATCTGTAGATATAGGTACTTATAGACTTATATGGGTTTGTAATTATTTATCTGTAGATATAGGCACTTATAGACTTATATGGGTTTGTAATTATTTATCTGTAGATATAGGCACTTATAGACTTTTATGGGTTTGTAATTATTTATCTGTAGATATAGGTACTTATAGACTTATATGGGTTTGTAATTATTTATCTGTAGATATAGGCACTTATAGACTTATATGGGTTTGTAATTATTTATCTGTAGATATAGGTACTTATAGACTTATATGGGTTTGTAATTATTTATCTGTAGATATAGGCACTTATAGACTTATATGGGTTTGTAATTATTTATCTGTAGATATAGGCACTTATAGACTTATATGGGTTTGTAATTATTTATCTGTAGATATAGGTACTTATAGACTTATATGGGTTTGTAATTATTTATCTGTAGATATAGGCACTTATAGACTTATATGGGTTTGTAATTATTTATCTGTAGATATAGGCACTTATAGACTTATATGGGTTTGTAATTATTTATCTGTAGATATAGGTACTTATAGACTTATATGGGTTTGTAATTATTTATCTGTAGATATAGGTACTTATAGACTTATATGGGTTTGTAATAATTTATCTGTAGATATAGGTACTTATAGACTTATATGGGTTTGTAATTATTTATCTGTAGATATAGGTACTTATAGACTTATATGGGTTTGTAATTATTTATCTGTAGATATAGGTACTTATAGACTTATATGGGTTTGTAATTATTTATCTGTAGATATAGGCACTTATAGACTTATATGGGTTTGTAATTATTTATCTGTAGATATAGGTACTTATAGACTTATATGGGTTTGTAATTATTTATCTGTAGATATAGGTACTTATAGACTTATATGGGTTTGTAATTATTTATCTGTAGATATAGGTACTTATAGACTTATATGGGTTTGTAATTATTTATCTGTAGATATAGGTACTTATAGACTATATGGGTTTGTAATTATTTATCTGTAGATATAGGTACTTATAGACTTATATGGGTTTGTAATTATTTATCTGTAGATATAGGCACTTATAGACTTATATGGGTTTGTAATTATTTATCTGTAGATATAGGTACTTATAGACTTATATGGGTTTGTAATTATTTATCTGTAGATATAGGTACTTATAGACTTATATGGGTTTGTAATTATTTATCTGTAGATATAGGTACTTATAGACTTATATGGGTTTGTAATTATTTATCTGTAGATATAGGTACTTATAGACTTATATGGGTTTGTAATTATTTATCTGTACATATAGGTACTTATAGACTTATATGGGTTTGTAATTATTTATCTGTAGATATAGGCACTTATAGACTTATATGGGTTTGTAATTATTTATCTGTAGATATAGGCACTTATAGACTTATATGGGTTTGTAATTATTTATCTGTAGATATAGGCACTTATAGACTTATATGGGTTTGTAATTATTTATCTGTAGATATAGGTACTTATAGACTTATATGGGTTTGTAATTATTTATCTGTAGATATAGGTACTTATAGACTTATATGGGTTTGTAATTATTTATCTGTAGATATAGGTACTTATAGACTTATATGGGTTTGTAATTATTTATCTGTAGATATAGGCACTTATAGACTTATATGGGTTTGTAATTATTTATCTGTAGATATAGGCACTTATAGACTTATATGGGTTTGTAATTATTTATCTGTAGATATAGGCACTTATAGACTTATATGGGTTTGTAATTATTTATCTGTAGATATAGGTACTTATAGACTTATATGGGTTTGTAATTATTTATCTGTAGATATAGGTACTTATAGACTTATATGGGTTTGTAATTATTTATCTGTAGATATAGGTACTTATAGACTTATATGGGTTTGTAATTATTTATCTGTAGATATAGGTACTTATAGACTTATATGGGTTTGTAATTATTTATCTGTAGATATAGGTACTTATAGACTTATATGGGTTTGTAATTATTTATCTGTAGATATAGGTACTTATAGACTTATATGGGTTTGTAATTATTTATCTGTAGATATAGGTACTTATAGACTTATATGGGTTTGTAATTATTTATCTGTAGATATAGGTACTTATAGACTTATATGGGTTTGTAATTATTTATCTGTAGATATAGGTACTTATAGACTTATATGGGTTTGTAATTATTTATCTGTAGATATAGGTACTTATAGACTTATATGGGTTTGTAATTATTTATCTGTAGATATAGGTACTTATAGACTTATATGGGTTTGTAATTATTTATCTGTAGATATAGGTACTTATAGACTTATATGGGTTTGTAATTATTTATCTGTAGATATAGGTACTTATAGACTTATATGGGTTTGTAATTATTTATCTGTAGATATAGGTACTTATAGACTTATATGGGTTTGTAATTATTTATCTGTAGATATAGGTACTTATAGACTTATATGGGTTTGTAATTATTTATCTGTAGATATAGGTACTTATAGACTTATATGGGTTTGTAATTATTTATCTGTAGATATAGGTACTTATAGACTTATATGGGTTTGTAATTATTTATCTGTAGATATAGGTACTTATAGACTTATATGGGTTTGTAATTATTTATCTGTAGATATAGGTACTTATAGACTTATATGGGTTTGTAATTATTTTATCTGTAGATATAGGTACTTATAGACTTATATGGGTTTGTAATTATTTATCTGTAGATATAGGTACTTATAGACTTATATGGGTTTGTAATTATTTATCTGTAGATATAGGTACTTATAGACTTATATGGGTTTGTAATTATTTATCTGTAGATATAGGTACTTATAGACTTATATGGGTTTGTAATTATTTATCTGTAGATATAGGCACTTATAGACTTATATGGGTTTGTAATTATTTATCTGTAGATATAGGCACTTATAGACTTATATGGGTTTGTAATTATTTATCTGTAGATATAGGTACTTATAGACTTATATGGGTTTGTAATTATTTATCTGTAGATATAGGTACTTATAGACTTATATGGGTTTGTAATTATTTATCTGTAGATATAGGTACTTATAGACTTATATGGGTTTGTAATTATTTATCTGTACATATAGGTACTTATAGACTTATATGGGTTTGTAATTATTTATCTGTAGATATAGGTACTTATAGACTTATATGGGTTTGTAATTATTTATCTGTAGATATAGGCACTTATAGACTTATATGGGTTTGTAATTATTTATCTGTAGATATAGGTACTTATAGACTTATATGGGTTTGTAATTATTTATCTGTAGATATAGGTACTTATAGACTTATATGGGTTTGTAATTATTTATCTGTAGATATAGGTACTTATAGACTAATATGGGTTTGTAATTATTTATCTGTAGATATAGGTACTTATAGACTTATATGGGTTTGTAATTATTTATCTGTAGATATAGGTACTTATAGACTTATATGGGTTTGTAATTATTTATCTGTAGATATAGGCACTTATAGACTTATATGGGTTTGTAATTATTTATCTGTAGATATAGGCACTTATAGACTTATATGGGTTTGTAATTATTTATCTGTAGATATAGGCACTTATAGACTTATATGGGTTTGTAATTATTTATCTGTAGATATAGGTACTTATAGACTTATATGGGTTTGTAATTATTTATCTGTAGATATAGGTACTTATAGACTTATATGGGTTTTGTAATTATTTATCTGTAGATATAGGTACTTATAGACTTATATGGGTTTGTAATTATTTATCTGTAGATATAGGTACTTATAGACTTATATGGGTTTGTAATTATTTATCTGTAGATATAGGTACTTATAGACTTATATGGGTTTGTAATTATTTATCTGTAGATATAGGGTACTTATTAGACTTAAATGGGTTTGTAATTATTTATCTGTAGATATAGGTACTTATAGACTTATATGGGTTTGTAATTATTTATCTGTAGATATAGGTACTTATAGACTTATATGGGTTTGTAATTATTTATCTGTAGATATAGGTACTTATAGACTTATATGGGTTTGTAATTATTTATCTGTAGATATAGGTACTTTAGACTTATATGGGTTTGTAATTATTTATCTGTAGATATAGGTACTTATAGACTTATATGGGTTTGTAATTATTTATCTGTAGATATAGGTACTTATAGACTTATATGGGTTTGTAATTATTTATCTGTAGATATAGGCACTTATAGACTTATATGGGTTTGTAATTATTTATCTGTAGATATAGGCACTTATAGACTTATATGGGTTTGTAATTATTTATCTGTAGATATAGGTACTTATAGACTTATATGGGTTTGTAATTATTTATCTGTAGATATAGGCACTTATAGACTTATATGGGTTTGTAATTATTTATCTGTAGATATAGGCACTTATAGACTTATATGGGTTTGTAATTATTTATCTGTAGATATAGGCACTTATAGACTTATATGGGTTTGTAATTATTTATCTGTAGATATAGGTACTTATAGACTTATATGGGTTTGTAATTATTTATCTGTAGATATAGGTACTTATAGACTTATATGGGTTTGTAATTATTTATCTGTAGATATAGGTACTTATAGACTTATATGGGTTTGTAATTATTTATCTGTAGATATAGGTACTTATAGACTTATATGGGTTTGTAATTATTTATCTGTAGATATAGGTACTTATAGACTTATATGGGTTTGTAATTATTTATCTGTAGATATAGGTACTTATAGACTTAAATGGGTTTGTAATTATTTATCTGTAGATATAGGTACTTATAGACTTTGTAATTATTTATCTGTAGATATAGGTACTTATAGACTTATATGGGTTTGTAATTATTTATCTGTAGATATAGGTACTTATAGACTTATATGGGTTTGTAATTATTTATCTGTAGATATAGGTACTTATAGACTTATATGGGTTTGTAATTATTTATCTGTAGATATAGGTACTTATAGACTTTATATGGGTTTGTAATTATTTATCTGTAGATATAGGCACTTATAGACTTATATGGGTTTGTAATTATTTATCTGTAGATATAGGCACTTATAGACTTTTATGGGTTTGTAATTATTTATCTGTAGATATAGGTACTTATAGACTTATATGGGTTTGTAATTATTTATCTGTAGATATAGGCACTTATAGACTTATATGGGTTTGTAATTATTTATCTGTAGATATAGGTACTTATAGACTTATATGGGTTTGTAATTATTTATCTGTAGATATAGGCACTTATAGACTTATATGGGTTTGTAATTATTTATCTGTAGATATAGGCACTTATAGACTTATATGGGTTTGTAATTATTTATCTGTAGATATAGGTACTTATAGACTTATATGGGTTTTGTAATTTATTTATCTGTAGATATAGGCACTTATAGACTTATATGGGGTTTGTAATTATTTATCTGTAGATATAGGCACTTATAGACTTATATGGGTTTGTAATTATTTATCTGTAGATATAGGTACTTATAGACTTATATGGGTTTGTAATTATTTATCTGTAGATATAGGTACTTATAGACTTATATGGGTTTGTAATAATTTATCTGTAGATATAGGTACTTATAGACTTATATGGGTTTGTAATTATTTATCTGTAGATATAGGTACTTATAGACTTATATGGGTTTGTAATTATTTATCTGTAGATATAGGTACTTATAGACTTATATGGGTTTGTAATTATTTATCTGTAGATATAGGCACTTATAGACTTATATGGGTTTTGTTAATTATTTATCTGTAGATATAGGTACTTATAGACTTATATGGGTTTTGTAATTATTTATCTGTAGATATAGGTACTTATAGACTTATATGGGTTTGTAATTATTTATCTGTAGATATAGGTACTTATAGACTTATATGGGTTTGTAATTATTTATCTGTAGATATAGGTACTTATAGACTTATATGGGGTTTGTAATTATTTATCTGTAGATATAGGTACTTATAGACTTATATGGGTTTGTAATTATTTATCTGTAGATATAGGCACTTATAGACTTATATGGTGTTTGTAATTATTTATCTGTAGATATAGGTACTTATAGACTTATATGGGTTTTGTAATTATTTATCTGTAGATATAGGTACTTATAGACTTATATGGGTTTGTAATTATTTATCTGTAGATATAGGTACTTATAGACTTATATGGGTTTGTAATTATTTATCTGTAGATATAGGTACTTATAGACTTATATGGGTTTGTAATTATTTATCTGTACATATAGGTACTTATAGACTTATATGGGTTTGTAATTATTTATCTGTAGATATAGGCACTTATAGACTTATATGGGGTTTGTAATTATTTATCTGTAGATATAGGCACTTATAGACTTATATGGGTTTGTAAATTATTTATCTGTAGATATAGGCACTTATAGACTTATATGGGTTTTGTAATTATTTATCTGTAGATATAGGTACTTATAGACTTATTGGGTTTGTAATTATTTATCTGTAGATATAGGTACTTATAGACTTATATGGGTTTGTAATTATTTATCTGTAGATATAGGCACTTATAGACTTATATGGGTTTTGTAATTATTTATCTGTAGATATAGGCACTTATAGACTTATATGGGTTTGTAATTATTTATCTGTAGATATAGGCACTTATAGACTTATATGGGTTTGTAATTATTTATCTGTAGATATAGGTACTTATAGACTTATATGGGTTTGTAATTATTTATCTGTAGATATAGGTACTTATAGACTTATATGGGTTTGTAAATTATTTATCTGTAGATATAGGTACTTATAGACTTATATGGGTTTGTAATTATTTATCTGTAGATATAGGTACTTATAGACTTATATGGGTTTGTAATTATTTATCTGTAGATATAGGTACTTATAGACTTATATGGGTTTGTAATTATTTATCTGTAGATATAGGTACTTATAGACTTATATGGGTAATTAATTATTTATCTGTAGATATAGGTACTTATAGACTTATATGGGTTTGTAATTATTTATCTGTAGATATAGGTACTTATAGACTTATATGGGTTTGTAATTATTTATCTGTAGATATAGGTACTTATAGACTTATATGGGGTTTGTAATTATTTATCTGTAGATATAGGTACTTATAGACTTATATGGGTTTGTAATTATTTATCTGTAGATATAGGTACTTATAGACTTATATGGGTTTGTAATTATTTATCTGTAGATATAGGTACTTATAGACTTATATGGGTTTGTAATTATTTATCTGTAGATATAGGTACTTATAGACTTATATGGGTTTGTAATTATTTATCTGTAGATATAGGTACTTATAGACTTATATGGGTTTGTAATTATTTATCTGTAGATATAGGTACTTATAGACTTATATGGGTTTGTAATTATTATCTGTAGATATAGGTACTTATAGACTTATATGGGTTTGTAATTATTTATCTGTAGATATAGGTACTTATAGACTTATATGGGTTTGTAATTATTTATCTGTAGATATTAGGTACTTATAGACTTATATGGGTTTGTAATTATTTATCTGTAGATATAGGTACTTATAGACTTATATGGGTTTGTAATTATTTATCTGTAGATATAGGTACTTATAGACTTATATGGGTTTGTAATTATTTATCTGTAGATATAGGTACTTATAGACTTATATGGGTTTGTAATTATTTATCTGTAGATATAGGTACTTATAGACTTATATGGGTTTGTAATTATTTATCTGTAGATATAGGTACTTATAGACTTATATGGGTTTGTAATTATTTATCTGTAGATATAGGCACTTATAGACTTATATGGGTTTGTAATTATTTATCTGTAGATATAGGCACTTATAGACTTATATGGGTTTTGTAATTATTTATCTGTAGATATAGGTACTTATAGACTTATATGGGTTTGTAATTATTTATCTGTAGATATAGGTACTTATAGACTTATATGGGTTTGTAATTATTTATCTGTAGATATAGGTACTTATAGACTTATATGGGTTTGTAATTATTTATCTGTACATATAGGTACTTATAGACTTATATGGGTTTGTAATTATTTATCTGTAGATATAGGTACTTATAGACTTATATGGGTTTGTAATTATTTATCTGTAGATATAGGCACTTATAGACTTATATGGGTTTGTAATTATTTATCTGTAGATATAGGTACTTATAGACTAATATGGGTTTGTAATTATTTATCTGTAGATATAGGTACTTATAGACTTATATGGGTTTGTAATTATTTATCTGTAGATATAGGTACTTATAGACTTATATGGGTTTGTTAATTATTTATCTGTAGATATAGGCACTTATAGACTTATATGGGTTTTGTAATTATTTATCTGTAGATATAGGCACTTATAGACTTATATGGGTTTGTAATTATTTATCTGTAGATATAGGCACTTATAGACTTATATGGGTTTGTAATTATTTATCTGTAGATATAGGTACTTATAGACTTATATGGGTTTGTAATTATTTATCTGTAGATATAGGTACTTATAGACTTATATGGGTTTGTAATTATTTATCTGTAGATATAGGTACTTATAGACTTATATGGGTTTGTAATTATTTATCTGTAGATATAGGTACTTATAGACTTATATGGGTTTGTAATTATTTATCTGTAGATATAGGTACTTATAGACTTATATGGGTTTGTAATTATTTATCTGTAGATATAGGTACTTATAGACTTAAATGGGTTTGTAATTATTTATCTGTAGATATAGGTACTTATAGACTTATATGGGTTTGTAATTATTTATCTGTAGATATAGGTACTTATAGACTTATATGGGTTTGTAATTATTTATCTGTAGATATAGGTACTTATAGACTTATATGGGTTTGTAATTATTTATCTGTAGATATAGGTACTTATAGACTTATATGGGTTTGTAATTATTTATCTGTAGATATAGGTACTTATAGACTTATATGGGTTTGTAATTATTTATCTGTAGATATAGGCACTTATAGACTTATATGGGTTTGTAATTATTTATCTGTAGATATAGGCACTTATAGACTTTTATGGGTTTGTAATTATTTATCTGTAGATATAGGTACTTATAGACTTATATGGGTTTGTAATTATTTATCTGTAGATATAGGCACTTATAGACTTATATGGGTTTGTAATTATTTATCTGTAGATATAGGTACTTATAGACTTATATGGGTTTGTAATTATTTATCTGTAGATATAGGCACTTATAGACTTATATGGGTTTGTAATTATTTATCTGTAGATATAGGCACTTATAGACTTATATGGGTTTGTAATTATTTATCTGTAGATATAGGTACTTATAGACTTATATGGGTTTGTAATTATTTATCTGTAGATATAGGCACTTATAGACTTATATGGGTTTGTAATTATTTATCTGTAGATATAGGCACTTATAGACTTATATGGGTTTGTAATTATTTATCTGTAGATATAGGTACTTATAGACTTATATGGGTTTGTAATTATTTATCTGTAGATATAGGTACTTATAGACTTATATGGGTTTGTAATAATTTATCTGTAGATATAGGTACTTATAGACTTATATGGGTTTGTAATTATTTATCTGTAGATATAGGTACTTATAGACTTATATGGGTTTGTAATTATTTATCTGTAGATATAGGTACTTATAGACTTATATGGGTTTGTAATTATTTATCTGTAGATATAGGCACTTATAGACTTATATGGGTTTGTAATTATTTATCTGTAGATATAGGTACTTATAGACTTATATGGGTTTGTAATTATTTATCTGTAGATATAGGTACTTATAGACTTATATGGGTTTGTAATTATTTATCTGTAGATATAGGTACTTATAGACTTATATGGGTTTGTAATTATTTATCTGTAGATATAGGTACTTATAGACTTATATGGGTTTGTAATTATTTATCTGTAGATATAGGTACTTATAGACTTATATGGGTTTGTAATTATTTATCTGTAGATATAGGCACTTATAGACTTATATGGGTTTGTAATTATTTATCTGTAGATATAGGTACTTATAGACTTATATGGGTTTGTAATTATTTATCTGTAGATATAGGTACTTATAGACTTATATGGGTTTGTAATTATTTATCTGTAGATATAGGTACTTATAGACTTATATGGGTTTGTAATTATTTATCTGTAGATATAGGTACTTATAGACTTATATGGGTTTGTAATTATTTATCTGTACATATAGGTACTTATAGACTTATATGGGTTTGTAATTATTTATCTGTAGATATAGGCACTTATAGACTTATATGGGTTTGTAATTATTTATCTGTAGATATAGGCACTTATAGACTTATATGGGTTTGTAATTATTTATCTGTAGATATAGGCACTTATAGACTTATATGGGTTTGTAATTATTTATCTGTAGATATAGGTACTTATAGACTTATATGGGTTTGTAATTATTTATCTGTAGATATAGGTACTTATAGACTTATATGGGTTTGTAATTATTTATCTGTAGATATAGGTACTTATAGACTTATATGGGTTTGTAATTATTTATCTGTAGATATAGGCACTTATAGACTTATATGGGTTTGTAATTATTTATCTGTAGATATAGGCACTTATAGACTTATATGGGTTTGTAATTATTTATCTGTAGATATAGGCACTTATAGACTTATATGGGTTTGTAATTATTTATCTGTAGATATAGGTACTTATAGACTTATATGGGTTTGTAATTATTTATCTGTAGATATAGGTACTTATAGACTTATATGGGTTTGTAATTATTTATCTGTAGATATAGGTACTTATAGACTTATATGGGTTTGTAATTATTTATCTGTAGATATAGGTACTTATAGACTTATATGGGTTTGTAATTATTTATCTGTAGATATAGGTACTTATAGACTTATATGGGTTTGTAATTATTTATCTGTAGATATAGGTACTTATAGACTTATATGGGTTTGTAATTATTTATCTGTAGATATAGGTACTTATAGACTTATATGGGTTTGTAATTATTTATCTGTAGATATAGGTACTTATAGACTTATATGGGTTTGTAATTATTTATCTGTAGATATAGGTACTTATAGACTTATATGGGTTTGTAATTATTTATCTGTAGATATAGGTACTTATAGACTTATATGGGTTTGTAATTATTTATCTGTAGATATAGGTACTTATAGACTTATATGGGTTTGTAATTATTTATCTGTAGATATAGGTACTTATAGACTTATATGGGTTTGTAATTATTTATCTGTAGATATAGGTACTTATAGACTTATATGGGTTTGTAATTATTTATCTGTAGATATAGGTACTTATAGACTTATATGGGTTTGTAATTATTTATCTGTAGATATAGGTACTTATAGACTTATATGGGTTTGTAATTATTTATCTGTAGATATAGGTACTTATAGACTTATATGGGTTTGTAATTATTTATCTGTAGATATAGGTACTTATAGACTTATATGGGTTTGTAATTATTTATCTGTAGATATAGGTACTTATAGACTTATATGGGTTTGTAATTATTTATCTGTAGATATAGGTACTTATAGACTTATATGGGTTTGTAATTATTTATCTGTAGATATAGGTACTTATAGACTTATATGGGTTTGTAATTATTTATCTGTAGATATAGGTACTTATAGACTTATATGGGTTTGTAATTATTTATCTGTAGATATAGGTACTTATAGACTTATATGGGTTTGTAATTATTTATCTGTAGATATAGGTACTTATAGACTTATATGGGTTTGTAATTATTTATCTGTAGATATAGGCACTTATAGACTTATATGGGTTTGTAATTATTTATCTGTAGATATAGGCACTTATAGACTTATATGGGTTTGTAATTATTTATCTGTAGATATAGGTACTTATAGACTTATATGGGTTTGTAATTATTTATCTGTAGATATAGGTACTTATAGACTTATATGGGTTTGTAATTATTTATCTGTAGATATAGGTACTTATAGACTTATATGGGTTTGTAATTATTTATCTGTACATATAGGTACTTATAGACTTATATGGGTTTGTAATTATTTATCTGTAGATATAGGTACTTATAGACTTATATGGGTTTGTAATTATTTATCTGTAGATATAGGCACTTATAGACTTATATGGGTTTGTAATTATTTATCTGTAGATATAGGTACTTATAGACTTATATGGGTTTGTAATTATTTATCTGTAGATATAGGTACTTATAGACTTATATGGGTTTGTAATTATTTATCTGTAGATATAGGTACTTATAGACTAATATGGGTTTGTAATTATTTATCTGTAGATATAGGTACTTATAGACTTATATGGGTTTGTAATTATTTATCTGTAGATATAGGTACTTATAGACTTATATGGGTTTGTAATTATTTATCTGTAGATATAGGCACTTATAGACTTATATGGGTTTGTAATTATTTATCTGTAGATATAGGCACTTATAGACTTATATGGGTTTGTAATTATTTATCTGTAGATATAGGCACTTATAGACTTATATGGGTTTGTAATTATTTATCTGTAGATATAGGTACTTATAGACTTATATGGGTTTGTAATTATTTATCTGTAGATATAGGTACTTATAGACTTATATGGGTTTGTAATTATTTATCTGTAGATATAGGTACTTATAGACTTATATGGGTTTGTAATTATTTATCTGTAGATATAGGTACTTATAGACTTATATGGGTTTGTAATTATTTATCTGTAGATATAGGTACTTATAGACTTATATGGGTTTGTAATTATTTATCTGTAGATATAGGTACTTATAGACTTAAATGGGTTTGTAATTATTTATCTGTAGATATAGGTACTTATAGACTTATATGGGTTTGTAATTATTTATCTGTAGATATAGGTACTTATAGACTTATATGGGTTTGTAATTATTTATCTGTAGATATAGGTACTTATAGACTTATATGGGTTTGTAATTATTTATCTGTAGATATAGGTACTTATAGACTTATATGGGTTTGTAATTATTTATCTGTAGATATAGGTACTTATAGACTTATATGGGTTTGTAATTATTTATCTGTAGATATAGGTACTTATAGACTTATATGGGTTTGTAATTATTTATCTGTAGATATAGGCACTTATAGACTTATATGGGTTTGTAATTATTTATCTGTAGATATAGGCACTTATAGACTTATATGGGTTTGTAATTATTTATCTGTAGATATAGGCACTTATAGACTTATATGGGTTTGTAATTATTTATCTGTAGATATAGGCACTTATAGACTTATATGGGTTTGTAATTATTTATCTGTAGATATAGGCACTTATAGACTTATATGGGTTTGTAATTATTTATCTGTAGATATAGGCACTTATAGACTTATATGGGTTTGTAATTATTTATCTGTAGATATAGGCACTTATAGACTTATATGGGTTTGTAATTATTTATCTGTAGATATAGGTACTTATAGACTTATATGGGTTTGTAATTATTTATCTGTAGATATAGGTACTTATAGACTTATATGGGTTTGTAATTATTTATCTGTAGATATAGGTACTTATAGACTTATATGGGTTTGTAATTATTTATCTGTAGATATAGGTACTTATAGACTTATATGGGTTTGTAATTTTTTATCTGTAGATATAGGTACTTATAGACTTATATGGGTTTGTAATTATTTATCTGTAGATATAGGTACTTATAGACTTATATGGGTTTGTAATTATTTATCTGTAGATATAGGTACTTATAGACTTATATGGGTTTGTAATTATTTATCTGTAGATATAGGTACTTATAGACTTATATGGGTTTGTAATTATTTATCTGTAGATATAGGTACTTATAGACTTATATGGGTTTGTAATTATTTATCTGTAGATATAGGTACTTATAGACTTATATGGGTTTGTAATTATTTATCTGTAGATATAGGTACTTATAGACTTATATGGGTTTGTAATTATTTATCTGTAGATATAGGTACTTATAGACTTATATGGGTTTGTAATTATTTATCTGTAGATATAGGTACTTATAGACTTATATGGGTTTGTAATTATTTATCTGTAGATATAGTCACTTATAGACTTATATGGGTTTGTAATTATTTATCTGTAGATATAGGCACTTATAGACTTATATGGGTTTGTAATTATTTATCTGTAGATATAGGCACATATAGACTTATATGGGTTTGTAATTATTTATCTGTAGATATAGGTACTTATAGACTTATATGGGTTTGTAATTATTTATCTGTAGATATAGGTACTTATAGACTTATATGGGTTTGTAATTATTTATCTGTAGATATAGGCACTTATAGACTTATATGGGTTTGTAATTATTCATCTGTAGATATAGGTACTTATAGACTTATATGGGTTTGTAATTATTCATCTGTAGATATAGGTACTTATAGACTTATATGGGTTTGTAATTATTCATCTGTAGATATAGGTACTTATAGACTTATATGGGTTTGTA
Organism: Anisus vortex; assembly: GCA_949126835.1. Taxonomy (NCBI): domain Eukaryota; kingdom Metazoa; phylum Mollusca; class Gastropoda; family Planorbidae; genus Anisus; species Anisus vortex. The sequence goes on from CASBPS010000189.1 coordinate 20,879, forward strand.
ATTATTTATCTGTAGATATAGGTACTTATAGACTTATATGGGTTTGTAATTATTTATCTGTAGATATAGGTACTTATAGACTTATATGGGTTTGTAATTATTTATCTGTAGATATAGGTACTTATAGACTTATATGGGTTTGTAATTATTTATCTGTAGATATAGGTACTTATAGACTTATATGGGTTTGTAATTATTTATCTGTAGATATAGGCACTTATAGACTTATATGGGTTTGTAATTATTTATCTGTAGATATAGGCACTTATAGACTTATATGGGTTTGTAATTATTTATCTGTAGATATAGGTACTTATAGACTTATATGGGTTTGTAATTATTTATCTGTAGATATAGGTACTTATAGACTTATATGGGTTTGTAATTATTTATCTGTAGATATAGGTACTTATAGACTTCTATGGGTTTGTAATTATTTATCTGTAGATATAGGTACTTATAGACTTATATGGGTTTGTAATTATTTATCTGTAGATATAGGTACTTATAGACTTATATGGGTTTGTAATTATTTATCTGTAGATATAGGTACTTATAGACTTATATGGGTTTGTAATTATTTATCTGTAGATATAGGTACTTATAGACTTATATGGGTTTGTAATTATTTATCTGTAGATATAGGTACTTATAGACTTATATGGGTTTGTAATTATTTATCTGTAGATATAGGTACTTATAGACTTATATGGGTTTGTAATTATTTATCTGTAGATATAGGTACTTATAGACTTATATGGGTTTGTAATTATTTATCTGTAGATATAGGTACTTATAGACTTATATGGGTTTGTAATTATTTATCTGTACATATAGGTACTTATAGACTTATATGGGTTTGTAATTATTTATCTGTAGATATAGGTACTTATAGACTTATATGGGTTTGTATTTATTTATCTGTAGATATAGGCACTTATAGACTTATATGGGTTTGTAATTATTTATCTGTAGATATAGGTACTTATAGACTTATATGGGTTTGTAATTATTTATCTGTAGATATAGGTACTTATAGACTTATATGGGTTTGTAATTATTTATCTGTAGATATAGGTACTTATAGACTTATATGGGTTTGTAATTATTTATCTGTAGATATAGGTACTTATAGACTTATATGGGTTTGTAATTATTTATCTGTAGATATAGGTACTTATAGACTTATATGGGTTTGTAATTATTTATCTGTAGATATAGGCACTTATAGACTTATATGGGTTTGTAATTATTTATCTGTAGATATAGGCACTTATAGACTTATATGGGTTTGTAATTATTTATCTGTAGATATAGGCACTTATAGACTTATATGGGTTTGTAATTATTTATCTGTAGATATAGGTACTTATAGACTTATATGGGTTTGTAATTATTTATCTGTAGATATAGGTACTTATAGACTTATATGGGTTTGTAATTATTTATCTGTAGATATAGGTACTTATAGACTTATATGGGTTTGTAATTATTTATCTGTAGATATAGGTACTTATAGACTTATATGGGTTTGTAATTATTTATCTGTAGATATAGGTACTTATAGACTTATATGGGTTTGTAATTATTTATCTGTAGATATAGGTACTTATAGACTTAAATGGGTTTGTAATTATTTATCTGTAGATATAGGTACTTATAGACTTATATGGGTTTGTAATTATTTATCTGTAGATATAGGTACTTATAGACTTATATGGGTTTGTAATTATTTATCTGTAGATATAGGTACTTATAGACTTATATGGGTTTGTAATTATTTATCTGTAGATATAGGTACTTATAGACTTATATGGGTTTGTAATTATTTATCTGTAGATATAGGTACTTATAGACTTATATGGGTTTGTAATTATTTATCTGTAGATATAGGTACTTATAGACTTATATGGGTTTGTAATTATTTATCTGTAGATATAGGCACTTATAGACTTATATGGGTTTGTAATTATTTATCTGTAGATATAGGCACTTATAGACTTATATGGGTTTGTAATTATTTATCTGTAGATATAGGCACTTATAGACTTATATGGGTTTGTAATTATTTATCTGTAGATATAGGCACTTATAGACTTATATGGGTTTGTAATTATTTATCTGTAGATATAGGCACTTATAGACTTATATGGGTTTGTAATTATTTATCTGTAGATATAGGCACTTATAGACTTATATGGGTTTGTAATTATTTATCTGTAGATATAGGCACTTATAGACTTATATGGGTTTGTAATTATTTATCTGTAGATATAGGTACTTATAGACTTATATGGGTTTGTAATTATTTATCTGTAGATATAGGTACTTATAGACTTATATGGGTTTGTAATTATTTATCTGTAGATATAGGTACTTATAGACTTATATGGGTTTGTAATTATTTATCTGTAGATATAGGTACTTATAGACTTATATGGGTTTGTAATTTTTTATCTGTAGATATAGGTACTTATAGACTTATATGGGTTTGTAATTATTTATCTGTAGATATAGGTACTTATAGACTTATATGGGTTTGTAATTATTTATCTGTAGATATAGGTACTTATAGACTTATATGGGTTTGTAATTATTTATCTGTAGATATAGGTACTTATAGACTTATATGGGTTTGTAATTATTTATCTGTAGATATAGGTACTTATAGACTTATATGGGTTTGTAATTATTTATCTGTAGATATAGGTACTTATAGACTTATATGGGTTTGTAATTATTTATCTGTAGATATAGGTACTTATAGACTTATATGGGTTTGTAATTATTTATCTGTAGATATAGGTACTTATAGACTTATATGGGTTTGTAATTATTTATCTGTAGATATAGGTACTTATAGACTTATATGGGTTTGTAATTATTTATCTGTAGATATAGGCACTTATAGACTTATATGGGTTTGTAATTATTTATCTGTAGATATAGGCACTTATAGACTTATATGGGTTTGTAATTATTTATCTGTAGATATAGGCACATATAGACTTATATGGGTTTGTAATTATTTATCTGTAGATATAGGTACTTATAGACTTATATGGGTTTGTAATTATTTATCTGTAGATATAGGTACTTATAGACTTATATGGGTTTGTAATTATTTATCTGTAGATATAGGCACTTATAGACTTATATGGGTTTGTAATTATTCATCTGTAGATATAGGTACTTATAGACTTATATGGGTTTGTAATTATTCATCTGTAGATATAGGTACTTATAGACTTATATGGGTTTGTAATTATTCATCTGTAGATATAGGTACTTATAGACTTATATGGGTTTGTAATTATTTATCTGTAGATATAGGTACTTATAGACTTATATGGGTTTGTAATTATTTATCTGTAGATATAGGTACTTATAGACTTATATGGGTTTGTAATTATTTATCTGTAGATATAGGTACTTATAGACTTATATGGGTTTGTAATTATTTATCTGTAGATATAGGTACTTATAGACTTATATGGGTTTGTAATTATTTATCTGTAGATATAGGCACTTATAGACTTATATGGGTTTGTAATTATTTATCTGTAGATATAGGTACTTATAGACTTATATGGGTTTGTAATTATTTATCTGTAGATATAGGTACTTATAGACTTATATGGGTTTGTAATTATTTATCTGTAGATATAGGTACTTATAGACTTCTATGGGTTTGTAATTATTTATCTGTAGATATAGGTACTTATAGACTTATATGGGTTTGTAATTATTTATCTGTAGATATAGGTACTTATAGACTTATATGGGTTTGTAATTATTTATCTGTAGATATAGGTACTTATAGACTTATATGGGTTTGTAATTATTTATCTGTAGATATAGGTACTTATAGACTTATATGGGTTTGTAATTATTTATCTGTAGATATAGGTACTTATAGACTTATATGGGTTTGTAATTATTTATCTGTAGATATAGGTACTTATAGACTTATATGGGTTTGTAATTATTTATCTGTAGATATAGGTACTTATAGACTTATATGGGTTTGTAATTATTTATCTGTAGATATAGGTACTTATAGACTTATATGGGTTTGTAATTATTTATCTGTAGATATAGGTACTTATAGACTTATATGGGTTTGTAATTATTTATCTGTAGATATAGGTACTTATAGACTTATATGGGTTTGTAATTATTTATCTGTAGATATAGGCACTTATAGACTTATATGGGTTTGTAATTATTTATCTGTAGATATAGGCACTTATAGACTTATATGGGTTTGTAATTATTTATCTGTAGATATAGGCACTTATAGACTTATATGGGTTTGTAATTATTTATCTGTAGATATAGGCACTTATAGACTTATATGGGTTTGTAATTATTTATCTGTAGATATAGGCACTTATAGACTTGTATGGGTTTGTAATTATTTATCTGTAGATATAGGTACTTATAGACTTATATGGGTTTGTAATTATTTATCTGTAGATATAGGTACTTATAGACTTATATGGGTTTGTAATTATTTATCTGTAGATATAGGTACTTATAGACTTATATGGGTTTGTAATTATTTATCTGTAGATATAGGTACTTATAGACTTATATGGGTTTGTAATTATTTATCTGTAGATATAGGTACTTATAGACTTATATGGGTTTGTAATTATTTATCTGTAGATATAGGTACTTATAGACTTATATGGGTTTGTAATTATTTATCTGTAGATATAGGTACTTATAGACTTATATGGGTTTGTAATTATTTATCTGTAGATATAGGTACTTATAGACTTATATGGGTTTGTAATTATTTATCTGTAGACATAGGTACTTTTATGGGTTTGTAATTATTTATCTGTAGATATAGGTACTTATAGACTTATATGGGTTTGTAATTATTTATCTGTAGATATAGGTACTTATAGACTTATATGGGTTTGTAATTATTTATCTGTAGATATAGGTACTTATAGACTTATATGGGTTTGTAATTATTTATCTGTAGATATAGGTACTTATAGACTTATATGGGTTTGTAATTATTTATCTGTAGATATAGGCACTTATAGACTTATATGGGTTTGTAATTATTTATCTGTAGATATAGGTACTTATAGACTTATATGGGTTTGTAATTATTTATCTGTAGATATAGGTACTTATAGACTTATATGGGTTTGTAATTATTTATCTGTAGATATAGGTACTTATAGACTTCTATGGGTTTGTAATTATTTATCTGTAGATATAGGTACTTATAGACTTATATGGGTTTGTAATTATTTATCTGTAGATATAGGTACTTATAGACTTATATGGGTTTGTAATTATTTATCTGTAGATATAGGTACTTATAGACTTATATGGGTTTGTAATTATTTATCTGTAGATATAGGTACTTATAGACTTATATGGGTTTGTAATTATTTATCTGTAGATATAGGTACTTATAGACTTATATGGGTTTGTAATTATTTATCTGTAGATATAGGTACTTATAGACTTATATGGGTTTGTAATTATTTATCTGTAGATATAGGTACTTATAGACTTATATGGGTTTGTAATTATTTATCTGTAGATATAGGTACTTATAGACTTATATGGGTTTGTAATTATTTATCTGTAGATATAGGTACTTATAGACTTATATGGGTTTGTAATTATTTATCTGTAGATATAGGTACTTATAGACTTATATGGGTTTGTAATTATTTATCTGTAGATATAGGCACTTATAGACTTATATGGGTTTGTAATTATTTATCTGTAGATATAGGCACTTATAGACTTATATGGGTTTGTAATTATTTATCTGTAGATATAGGCACTTATAGACTTATATGGGTTTGTAATTATTTATCTGTAGATATAGGCACTTATAGACTTATATGGGTTTGTAATTATTTATCTGTAGATATAGGCACTTATAGACTTATATGGGTTTGTAATTATTTATCTGTAGATATAGGTACTTATAGACTTATATGGGTTTGTAATTATTTATCTGTAGATATAGGTACTTATAGACTTATATGGGTTTGTAATTATTTATCTGTAGATATAGGTACTTATAGACTTATATGGGTTTGTAATTATTTATCTGTAGATATAGGTACTTATAGACTTATATGGGTTTGTAATTATTTATCTGTAGATATAGGTACTTATAGACTTATATGGGTTTGTAATTATTTATCTGTAGATATAGGTACTTATAGACTTATATGGGTTTGTAATTATTTATCTGTAGATATAGGCACTTATAGACTTATATGGGTTTGTAATTATTTATCTGTAGATATAGGTACTTATAGACTTATATGGGTTTGTAATTATTTATCTGTAGATATAGGTACTTATAGACTTATATGGGTTTGTAATTATTTATCTGTAGATATAGGTACTTATAGACTTATATGGGTTTGTAATTATTTATCTGTAGATATAGGTACTTATAGACTTATATGGGTTTGTAATTATTTATCTGTAGATATAGGCACTTATAGACTTATATGGGTTTGTAATTATTTATCTGTAGATATAGGTACTTATAGACTTATATGGGTTTGTAATTATTTATCTGTAGATATAGGTACTTATAGACTTATATGGGTTTGTAATTATTTATCTGTAGATATAGGCACTTATAGACTTATATGGGTTTGTAATTATTTATCTGTAGATATAGGTACTTATAGACTTATATGGGTTTGTAATTATTTATCTGTAGATATAGGTACTTATAGACTTATATGGGTTTGTAATTATTTATCTGTAGATATAGGTACTTATAGACCTATATGGGTTTGTAATTATTTATCTGTAGATATAGGTACTTATAGACTTATATGGGTTTGTAATTATTTATCTGTAGATATAGGTACTTATAGACTTATATGGGTTTGTAATTATTTATCAGTAGATATAGGCACTTATAGACTTATATGGGTTTGTAATTATTTATCTGTAGATATAGGTACTTATAGACTTATATGGGTTTGTAATTATTTATCTGTAGATATAGGTACTTATAGACTTATATGGGTTTGTAATTATTTATCTGTAGATATAGGTACTTATAGACTTATATGGGTTTGTAATTATTTATCTGTAGATATAGGTACTTATAGACTTATATGGGTTTGTAATTATTTATCTGTAGATATAGGTACTTATAGACTTATATGGGTTTGTAATTATTTATCTGTAGATATAGGCACTTATAGACTTATATGGGTTTGTAATTATTTATCTGTAGATATAGGTACTTATAGACTTATATGGGTTTGTAATTATTTATCTGTAGATATAGGTACTTATAGACTTATATGGGTTTGTAATTATTTATCTGTAGATATAGGTACTTATAGACTTATATGGGTTTGTAATTATTTATCTGTAGATATAGGTACTTATAGACTTATATGGGTTTGTAATTATTTATCTGTACATATAGGTACTTATAGACTTATATGGGTTTGTAATTATTTATCTGTAGATATAGGTACTTATAGACTTATATGGGTTTGTAATTATTTATCTGTAGATATAGGCACTTATAGACTTATATGGGTTTGTAATTATTTATCTGTAGATATAGGTACTTATAGACTTATATGGGTTTGTAATTATTTATCTGTAGATATAGGTACTTATAGACTTATATGGGTTTGTAATTATTTATCTGTAGATATAGGTACTTATAGACTTATATGGGTTTGTAATTATTTATCTGTAGATATAGGTACTTATAGACTTATATGGGTTTGTAATTATTTATCTGTAGATATAGGTACTTATAGACTTATATGGGTTTGTAATTATTTATCTGTAGATATAGGTACTTATAGACTTATATGGGTTTGTAATTATTTATCTGTAGATATAGGTACTTATAGACTTATATGGGTTTGTAATTATTTATCTGTAGATATAGGTACTTATAGACTTATATGGGTTTGTAATTATTTATCTGTAGATATAGGTACTTATAGACTTATATGGGTTTGTAATTATTTATCTGTAGATATAGGTACTTATAGACTTATATGGGTTTGTAATTATTTATCTGTAGATATAGGTACTTATAGACTTATATGGGTTTGTAATTATTTATCTGTAGATATAGGTACTTATAGACTTCTATGGGTTTGTAATTATTTATCTGTAGATATAGGTACTTATAGACTTCTATGGGTTTGTAATTATTTATCTGTAGATATAGGTACTTAT
>CASBPS010000191.1:5000-12500 GCA_949126835.1 Anisus vortex
GTGGTACCTCGCACGAGAAGCCACAGGATCTCACCTCAGTCCGGACAAGCCGAACCTTCACTTTCACTGCGCCTTTGGGTTTCGTAACGCCCAATGACTCGCGCACATGTTAAACTCCTTGGTCCGTGTTTCAAGACGGGTCAGGTGGATCGTTTGCTGCTACACCACAGACTATAGGCCCATGAACGGTATCACAATTGCAACTGCAAACCGAACAATACCGAGCTACCAACGGACCTGCCGAAACAGGTAACACGCTAATCAAACTCGATACCGCCGACCCACAGCACAAAAGCACACACCTAAAGCCGCTGTCCCCGACGTATTGCACAAAACCACTGCAGCCAGCTAATTACACCCAAAGACTGGACAAGCCAACCAATGAGCTACCTGCCATCCCGACCAAGCTCAGCCACAAGGACCGAACCTGACCGGTTCGACTACAGCAGCAAGACAACAACGCCGGTCGTGGTGACCACTCCGAGAAAGTGCACTGGCGAGCCAGCCCGGCAACCCCCAGAGCGCACAGCACTTGATAAGCGCAACGCACATCCCTACTCCCGAAAGAGCAAGGACCCGCAGCTAAGCGGACTCTAGAGGCCGGCCGAAAATGACCAAGCCCATGACACACTCACCAGCTGAATTCCCGGAGCTTACAGTTCAACTCCACCCGTTTACCTCTGAGCGGTTTCACGCACTGTTTACTCTCTCTTCAAAGTACTTTTCAACTTTCCCTCACGGTACTTGTTCGCTATCGGACTCGTGCTAGTATTTAGCCTTGGATGGAGTTTACCACCCACTTTGGGCTGCATTCACAAACAACCCGACTCCAAGGTCGACTCAGGGCAAAACTGGCCTACTTGGTCTCCACCCCCACGGGCCTTTCACCCTCAATGGGCCATTCCAGATGCCATACTCAGTGCTGGACTTAGGATGGAGCAGTTATGCCAAGAGACGACCTGAACACCACATTGCCTAGCAGCCAAACGGCCACAGGCTTCGGTGCTGGGCTAATCCCCCTTCACTCGCAGTTACTGGGGGAATCCTGGTTAGTTTCTTTTCCTCCGCTTAGTGATATGCTTAAGTTCAGCGGGTATTCACGTCTGATCCGAGGTCAGGGTCAAAAACCAATGGCTGCAAAGCATGCCGCATCGATTACACTACCCAATATAGTGACAATAAACCCCCAACAAAGAACATGACGCAGACAAGGCATGAGCGCGATCAAATCATTGAGCCACGACTCATGCAATATCCAACGCCACATCCCAAGCTGGAGACTTACTCCCACCTGGATGTAACCGGACACATTAGGAAGGAGCCATAGCACAGCACCCCATGAAATGGGGAAATCAAGCCAGCTGGCACAACTTCCAGGCCACGACTTTTTGGGCGTCGTGATAAATGATAAGCCGACCCTCGGCCAGACGTGGCCACGGGATATCCCGCGGCCGCAATATGCGTTCAAGATGTCGATGTTCAAAGCAGTACGCAGTTCGCATTAATTCACACAGTTGGCTGCACTCTTCATCGACACACGAGCCGAGTGATCCACCGCTCAGAGTTGTACGACAACGCCCTCATCAGCCTGGTAAACCAAGCCAACAAGAACGTATAGTTTTGCAGTCTAGCCCAGGATAAGGCACCGCCAGGCGACTGTACATGCGGACCAGCCATACAAGATGACCGGAGGCATGTTATGGTCAGCTAACTGAACCGGCAAGCCGATCCAATCAACTTAAACAGTGTAAAAATGGTAGTTAAAACAACAAAATGGGGCGGAAGCTGGACCTTGAATCCATCTCTTCTCTTTGAGCCTTGCACTGCTAAAGTCGCAGTACTATCCCATCACCCCTGGCATGAACTGGCAGCCGAAGCTACGAGCACACCATCGGAGTATCAGACAGGACAGGCACCCCACCAATATAGGACCGTACTTATGAGATGCAGCAGAAGTTAATCCACTGACCTCAGGTATGGCCAAGGTTTGCGCAAACTCTCTACAAGTAGAGAATTCATCCGTCAATTCCGTTTCATATATATATATATACAGAAATACATCTGTATATATATGATATACGCTATACCGTCAATTCCGTTTCATATATATATATATACAGAAATACATCTGTATATATATGATATACGCTATACCGTCAATTCCGTTTCATATATATATATATACAGAAATACATCTGTATATATATGATATACGCTATACCGTCAATTCCGTTTCATATATATATATATATAGAAATACATCTGTATATATATGATATACGCTATACCGTCAATTCCGTTTAATACATATATTATATATATAGAAATACATCTATATATATAATATATGCAATACCGTCAATTCCTTGATACGCCAAACAAACGCAATTGCCTGTCTGACGCACCAATTAAATAAGAACACGACCGAAGCCATGTCCTCAAAGTTTCAGATAGGGACTTGTAATGATCCTTCCGCAGGTTCACCTACGGAAACCTTGTTACGACTTTTACTTCCTCTAAATGATCAAGTTTGGTCATCTTCTCGATACCAGTCAAGCGACATAGCCGCTAAAACAGTACCAATCCGATTGCCTCAGCTTGACCATTCAATCGGTAGTAGCGACGGGCGGTGTGTACAAAGGGCAGGGACGTAATCAGCGCAAGCTTATGACTTGCACTTACTAGGAATTCCTCGTTCACGGGGAATAATTGCAAGCCCCGATCCCAGTCACGACGGTGATGATAAGTTTGCCCAACCCTTTCGGGCCAGGTTTCCATGCTCGCTGGCACCGTCATTGTAGCGCACGTGCGGCCCCGGACATCTAAGGGCATCACAGACCTGTTATTGCTCAATTTCGTGCGACTTGCTGCGCCGCTTGTCCCTCTAAGAAGTAAGCACCACACCGCACTCGCCGGCCCACGACTCCACCACCCCTCAAGGAGGCAACTGAAATCGAGACCTGCACGAGCACAGAGGATAGGCAAACTAATTAGTAGGCCAAAGTCTCGTTCGTTATCGGAATTAACCAGACAAATCGCTCCACCAACTAAGAACGGCCATGCACCACCAACCACCGAATCAAGAAAGAGCTATCAATCTGTCAATCCTCACAGTGTCCGGGCCGGGTGAGTTTTCCCGTGTTGAGTCGAATTAAGCCGCAGGCTCCACTCCTGGTGGTGCCCTTCCGTCAATTCCTTTAAGTTTCAGCTTTGCAACCATACTTCCCCCGGAGCCCAAAGACTTAAGGGTTTCCCGGGGACTGCCCGCGGGGCCAATTAAAGAACCGCCGCGGATTGTCAGTTGGCATCGTTTATGGTCAGAACTAGGACGGTATCTGATCGTCTTCGAACCTCTGACTTTCGCTCCTGATCAATGAAAACATTCTTGGCAAATGCTTTCGCTGTAGTTTGTCTGGCGACGATCATAGAATTTCACCTCTCACGCCGCCATACAAATGCCCCCGTCTGTTCCTCTTAACCATTACTTCGGATCCGGAAACCAACAAAATAGAACCGAAGTCCTATTCCATTATTCCATGCAAGACTTTTCAGGCACATGGGCCTGCTTTGAGCACTCAAATTTGTTCAAAGTAAAAGTGCCGTACGCCCCCGACACCCGTTTAAAGGCATCAGGAAACATGCCAACTGACCAGCAAGCGAACCCACTGACCAGCCAACACCTGCTTACGCAGACACGGCTGAAAGGCTGCACGGCCATTTTATCATGACTTGGACCCGACCGAAATCAGAACCAAGCCACATTATGTGACCGCACGACCCAGATCCAACTACGAGCTTTTTAACTGCAGCAACTTTAATATACGCTTTTGGAGCTGGAGTTACCGCGGCTGCTGGCACCAGACTTGCCCTCCAATTGGTCCTCGTTAAAGGATTTAGATTGTACTCATTCGAATTACGGAGCCTCGAGTGAGTCCCGTATTCGTATTTTTCGTCACTACCTCCCCGTGCCGGGAGTGGGTAATTTTCGCGCCTGCTGCCTTCCTTGGATGTGGTAGCCGTTTCTCAGGCTCCCTCTCCGGAATCGAACCCTGATTCCCCGTTACCCGTAATCACCATGGTAGGCAGATCACCTACCATCGAAAGTTGATAGGGCAGACATTTGAAAGATCCGTCGCCGACACAAGGCCGACTGCGATCAGTAAAGTTATCCAGAGTCATCACAGAGTACAACAGGGAAGGCCGAAGCCACCCATGGTTGGTTCTGTTCTAATAAATCCACCCGTTCCCTTGCGGGTCAGGGCATAGTGGCATGTATTAGCTCTAGAATTACTACAGTTATCCATGTAGCATGTACGATCTAAGGAACCATAGCTGATTTAATGAGCCATTCGCGGTTTCACCGTTTTAAGGTCTGTACTTGGACATGCATGGCTTAATCTCTGAGACAAGCATATGACTACTGGCAGGATCAACCAGTTTATTCACTCTTTCAAGCAACCCAACCCCGAAAGGCTGAGCGCGCGCGCAACCACAAAACGTGGAAGCGAAACATTTGGCAACCTTTGTCCACACGGTAGTACCCATCCCGTGCGAACTGTTATAGTCTGACACCTCTTGATATGAATTGTGCAACCACACGGTCTAACCTCTTCCCGTGCGGAGCAGCAATATTGACGCAGTGGGGTACAGTCTCGCGACCATTTCTACAACGTGTATCGTATAAGCACAGCAAAGATGAGCCACGAATGACCCACCCCGCGAGCAGAACAAGCCAGTCGGCTTAACATATGAAAAGCTATATAGCCATATGACGACCCAATGACCAGCCGAAACCAGCCCTCAAGCCACCACAGGTATAAAGCCCGAATGCAGAATGACAAATGCCACCCGACACCCGTTTATTTCAGGTCCCAGAAGCCCAAAACCGACCCAATTCAGGGCCAAATCAAGGACAACCAGTTCCCATTAAGCTTAGCCATATAACCGAGCCACTGGTCCAAGCCGACCGTAACAGTATAGGTTTTTAGGCCTTCCTGTACGCCGACCCCTGATCGACCATTTGCTCCAAAATATGGGCATTACCAAGCCAAAATGCATTAAATATTGCGAAATACGGGTGCTACCGGCCAGACAAGGTGTCCTGAGGCCAAAACGCACCATTTCACAAAATCGACTTTTTGGGTCCAAATGGGGTATACCCCCTATATAACATGCAATTCTGTCTCAGGTTATATCCGCAAAAACCAAAGTCGGATATCAGGCAAGTGTTATATATCATTCGATAGAGAATTTTATGAGGATTCTAAATATGTAAAGGCAGCCCCATACATTGTATGGTACTCTGCCCACGTCAATTCAAAACGGCCAAAAAATCCTATAGTAAGAGATAGGAGAACGGCGCATGGCCTAAGGCCATCGGCCGGTATCTCAGGATTGGCCGAACCGATTTCGAATCTGATTGCAGATTCTGAAAGAGCGTGCAAAATTATGTGGACATGCCAAATTTCATTACAATATCCTAAGAATTGTAGAAAATTCCTCGGGACACCAATATTTTTCAATTTCCTATAGAAAACCCGAGCGCCTATGTTTTCTATAGTAAAGTCCTTTGGTTTACTATAGAAAACATAGGCGCTCGGGTTTTACTATAGGAAATTTTTGACCCTTAATATTTTCGTTAGTTTTCAAGATATCTCAATGAAATTTGGCGAGCCGCCTGAACTTTTCATGCTCTATCCGAATATCCATACTTGAAAATTTCGAAAAATTTTCGGTCACCCTCGACCCCAGGTTTATACCTGTCTCAGGTTATATCCGCAAAAACCAAAGTCGGATATCAGGCAAGTGTTATATATCATTCGATAGAGAATTTTATGAGGATTCTAAATATATAAAGGCAGTATAATACATTGTATGGTACTCGGTCCACATTAATTTTAGTGTACCAAAAATTTCCTATAGAAAACCCGAGCGCCTATGTTTTCTATAGTAAACCGAAGAACTTTACTATAGAAAACATAGGCGCTCGGGTTTTACTATAGGAAATTTTTGACCCTTAATATTTTCGTTAGTTTTCAAGATATCTCAATGAAATTTGGCGAGCCGCCTGAACTTTTCATGCTCTATCCGAATATCCATACTTGAAAATTTCGAAAATTTTCCAGTCACCAGCCAGACGTAGATTTTACCTGTGTCGGGTTATATCCGCAAAGTCACAAAAATTATTTTTTTAAATCATCATTTTTTTCTACAATTCTAATTAGATCCTTATGAAATTTGGCAAGCCGCCTGAACTTTTCATGCTCTATCAGAATATCTATATATGAAAATTATGAAAATTTTTCGGCCAAAACGGCGCATGGCCTAAGGCATCTCAGGATTGGCCGAACCGATTTCAAATCTGATTGCAGATTCTGAAAGAGCGTGCAAAATTATGTGGACATGCCAAATTGCATTGCAATATCATAAGAATTGTAGAAATTTCCTCGGGACACCAACATTTTTCAATTTCCTATAGAAAACCCGAGCGCCTATGTTTTCTATAGTAAACCGAAGAACTTTACTATAGAAAACATAGGCGCTCGGGTTTTCTATAGGAAATTTTTGACCTTTAATAATTTCTATAATTTTCAAGATATCTCAATGAAATTTGGCAAGCCGCCTGAACTTTTCATGCTCTATCCGAATATCCATACTTGAAAATTTCGAAAATTTTCCAGTCACCAGCCAGACGTAGATTTTACCTGTGTCGGGTTATATCCGCAAAGTCACGAAAATTATTTTCTTAAATCATCATTTTTTTCTACAATTCTAATTAGATCCTTATGAAATTTGGCAAGCCGCCTGAACTTTTCATGCTCTATCCGAATATCCATATATGAAAGTTATGAAAATTTTGGCCGGCCAACATCGGCCCATAGCCTAGTACTAAAAAAATATTTGGCATATCATTTTTTCTACAATTCGAATGATATGCTCCTGGAATTTGACGTGTCGCTATAACTTTTCATGCTCTATCAGAATATGTATAGGACTTAGTATGGGGTCTCGATCGGTTTTTGCGGATATAACCTGAGACAGAATTGCATGTTATATAAGGGTAGTACCCGAAACTGACCTGGTCAATTTTGTGGGATGGTGCGGTTGGCCAAAGACACATTGTCTGGCTTCAGGCACCCGTATTCCACAATTATTGGCTGGGAACGGCCCAGAAATGGGACTAAAGGGAGCATAGAGGATACACTATGAAAAGAGTTTAAGGGGCGGCCGGCGCAGCCGGCCGGCCGGCCGCAGGCCCAAGTGACCTGCGTTAGGTAATATCCGCAAACTACTTTTATTTTGCAAATATAAACATGCATACCCTAACCCTATATGAATGTATACGTGTAGTTAGCATACGTTAGCATACTAGTACACGTATACACACACATATGGCAAGATATGCATGCATATACTAATACACTAGAGTATAATACTATAGCATACATATACTATAGAAGACTCTATAGCACACATATACTAAAGTAAAGACTTAAGTAT
>CASBPS010000191.1:17500-22500 GCA_949126835.1 Anisus vortex
GCCACGGGATATCCCGCGGCCGCAATATGCGTTCAAGATGTCGATGTTCAAAGCAGTACGCAGTTCGCATTAATTCACACAGTTGGCTGCACTCTTCATCGACACACGAGCCGAGTGATCCACCGCTCAGAGTTGTACGACAACGCCCTCATCAGCCTGGTAAACCAAGCCAACAAGAACGTATAGTTTTGCAGTCTAGCCCAGGATAAGGCACCGCCAGGCGACTGTACATGCGGACCAGCCATACAAGATGACCGGAGGCATGTTATGGTCAGCTAACTGAACCGGCAAGCCGATCCAATCAACTTAAACAGTGTAAAAATGGTAGTTAAAACAACAAAATGGGGCGGAAGCTGGACCTTGAATCCATCTCTTCTCTTTGAGCCTTGCACTGCTAAAGTCGCAGTACTATCCCATCACCCCTGGCATGAACTGGCAGCCGAAGCTACGAGCACACCATCGGAGTATCAGACAGGACAGGCACCCCACCAATATAGGACCGTACTTATGAGATGCAGCAGAAGTTAATCCACTGACCTCAGGTATGGCCAAGGTTTGCGCAAACTCTCTACAAGTAGAGAATTCATCCGTCAATTCCGTTTCATATATATATATATACAGAAATACATCTGTATATATATGATATACGCTATACCGTCAATTCCGTTTCATATATATATATATACAGAAATACATCTGTATATATATGATATACGCTATACCGTCAATTCCGTTTCATATATATATATATACAGAAATACATCTGTATATATATGATATACGCTATACCGTCAATTCCGTTTCATATATATATATATATAGAAATACATCTGTATATATATGATATACGCTATACCGTCAATTCCGTTTAATACATATATTATATATATAGAAATACATCTATATATATAATATATGCAATACCGTCAATTCCTTGATACGCCAAACAAACGCAATTGCCTGTCTGACGCACCAATTAAATAAGAACACGACCGAAGCCATGTCCTCAAAGTTTCAGATAGGGACTTGTAATGATCCTTCCGCAGGTTCACCTACGGAAACCTTGTTACGACTTTTACTTCCTCTAAATGATCAAGTTTGGTCATCTTCTCGATACCAGTCAAGCGACATAGCCGCTAAAACAGTACCAATCCGATTGCCTCAGCTTGACCATTCAATCGGTAGTAGCGACGGGCGGTGTGTACAAAGGGCAGGGACGTAATCAGCGCAAGCTTATGACTTGCACTTACTAGGAATTCCTCGTTCACGGGGAATAATTGCAAGCCCCGATCCCAGTCACGACGGTGATGATAAGTTTGCCCAACCCTTTCGGGCCAGGTTTCCATGCTCGCTGGCACCGTCATTGTAGCGCACGTGCGGCCCCGGACATCTAAGGGCATCACAGACCTGTTATTGCTCAATTTCGTGCGACTTGCTGCGCCGCTTGTCCCTCTAAGAAGTAAGCACCACACCGCACTCGCCGGCCCACGACTCCACCACCCCTCAAGGAGGCAACTGAAATCGAGACCTGCACGAGCACAGAGGATAGGCAAACTAATTAGTAGGCCAAAGTCTCGTTCGTTATCGGAATTAACCAGACAAATCGCTCCACCAACTAAGAACGGCCATGCACCACCAACCACCGAATCAAGAAAGAGCTATCAATCTGTCAATCCTCACAGTGTCCGGGCCGGGTGAGTTTTCCCGTGTTGAGTCGAATTAAGCCGCAGGCTCCACTCCTGGTGGTGCCCTTCCGTCAATTCCTTTAAGTTTCAGCTTTGCAACCATACTTCCCCCGGAGCCCAAAGACTTAAGGGTTTCCCGGGGACTGCCCGCGGGGCCAATTAAAGAACCGCCGCGGATTGTCAGTTGGCATCGTTTATGGTCAGAACTAGGACGGTATCTGATCGTCTTCGAACCTCTGACTTTCGCTCCTGATCAATGAAAACATTCTTGGCAAATGCTTTCGCTGTAGTTTGTCTGGCGACGATCATAGAATTTCACCTCTCACGCCGCCATACAAATGCCCCCGTCTGTTCCTCTTAACCATTACTTCGGATCCGGAAACCAACAAAATAGAACCGAAGTCCTATTCCATTATTCCATGCAAGACTTTTCAGGCACATGGGCCTGCTTTGAGCACTCAAATTTGTTCAAAGTAAAAGTGCCGTACGCCCCCGACACCCGTTTAAAGGCATCAGGAAACATGCCAACTGACCAGCAAGCGAACCCACTGACCAGCCAACACCTGCTTACGCAGACACGGCTGAAAGGCTGCACGGCCATTTTATCATGACTTGGACCCGACCGAAATCAGAACCAAGCCACATTATGTGACCGCACGACCCAGATCCAACTACGAGCTTTTTAACTGCAGCAACTTTAATATACGCTTTTGGAGCTGGAGTTACCGCGGCTGCTGGCACCAGACTTGCCCTCCAATTGGTCCTCGTTAAAGGATTTAGATTGTACTCATTCGAATTACGGAGCCTCGAGTGAGTCCCGTATTCGTATTTTTCGTCACTACCTCCCCGTGCCGGGAGTGGGTAATTTTCGCGCCTGCTGCCTTCCTTGGATGTGGTAGCCGTTTCTCAGGCTCCCTCTCCGGAATCGAACCCTGATTCCCCGTTACCCGTAATCACCATGGTAGGCAGATCACCTACCATCGAAAGTTGATAGGGCAGACATTTGAAAGATCCGTCGCCGACACAAGGCCGACTGCGATCAGTAAAGTTATCCAGAGTCATCACAGAGTACAACAGGGAAGGCCGAAGCCACCCATGGTTGGTTCTGTTCTAATAAATCCACCCGTTCCCTTGCGGGTCAGGGCATAGTGGCATGTATTAGCTCTAGAATTACTACAGTTATCCATGTAGCATGTACGATCTAAGGAACCATAGCTGATTTAATGAGCCATTCGCGGTTTCACCGTTTTAAGGTCTGTACTTGGACATGCATGGCTTAATCTCTGAGACAAGCATATGACTACTGGCAGGATCAACCAGTTTATTCACTCTTTCAAGCAACCCAACCCCGAAAGGCTGAGCGCGCGCGCAACCACAAAACGTGGAAGCGAAACATTTGGCAACCTTTGTCCACACGGTAGTACCCATCCCGTGCGAACTGTTATAGTCTGACACCTCTTGATATGAATTGTGCAACCACACGGTCTAACCTCTTCCCGTGCGGAGCAGCAATATTGACGCAGTGGGGTACAGTCTCGCGACCATTTCTACAACGTGTATCGTATAAGCACAGCAAAGATGAGCCACGAATGACCCACCCCGCGAGCAGAACAAGCCAGTCGGCTTAACATATGAAAAGCTATATAGCCATATGACGACCCAATGACCAGCCGAAACCAGCCCTCAAGCCACCACAGGTATAAAGCCCGAATGCAGAATGACAAATGCCACCCGACACCCGTTTATTTCAGGTCCCAGAAGCCCAAAACCGACCCAATTCAGGGCCAAATCAAGGACAACCAGTTCCCATTAAGCTTAGCCATATAACCGAGCCACTGGTCCAAGCCGACCGTAACAGTATAGGTTTTTAGGCCTTCCTGTACGCCGACCCCTGATCGACCATTTGCTCCAAAATATGGGCATTACCAAGCCAAAATGCATTAAATATTGCGAAATACGGGTGCTACCGGCCAGACAAGGTGTCCTGAGGCCAAAACGCACCATTTCACAAAATCGACTTTTTGGGTCCAAATGGGGTATACCCCCTATATAACATGCAATTCTGTCTCAGGTTATATCCGCAAAAACCAAAGTCGGATATCAGGCAAGTGTTATATATCATTCGATAGAGAATTTTATGAGGATTCTAAATATGTAAAGGCAGCCCCATACATTGTATGGTACTCTGCCCACGTCAATTCAAAACGGCCAAAAAATCCTATAGTAAGAGATAGGAGAACGGCGCATGGCCTAAGGCCATCGGCCGGTATCTCAGGATTGGCCGAACCGATTTCGAATCTGATTGCAGATTCTGAAAGAGCGTGCAAAATTATGTGGACATGCCAAATTTCATTACAATATCCTAAGAATTGTAGAAAATTCCTCGGGACACCAATATTTTTCAATTTCCTATAGAAAACCCGAGCGCCTATGTTTTCTATAGTAAAGTCCTTTGGTTTACTATAGAAAACATAGGCGCTCGGGTTTTACTATAGGAAATTTTTGACCCTTAATATTTTCGTTAGTTTTCAAGATATCTCAATGAAATTTGGCGAGCCGCCTGAACTTTTCATGCTCTATCCGAATATCCATACTTGAAAATTTCGAAAAATTTTCGGTCACCCTCGACCCCAGGTTTATACCTGTCTCAGGTTATATCCGCAAAAACCAAAGTCGGATATCAGGCAAGTGTTATATATCATTCGATAGAGAATTTTATGAGGATTCTAAATATATAAAGGCAGTATAATACATTGTATGGTACTCGGTCCACATTAATTTTAGTGTACCAAAAATTTCCTATAGAAAACCCGAGCGCCTATGTTTTCTATAGTAAACCGAAGAACTTTACTATAGAAAACATAGGCGCTCGGGTTTTACTATAGGAAATTTTTGACCCTTAATATTTTCGTTAGTTTTCAAGATATCTCAATGAAATTTGGCGAGCCGCCTGAACTTTTCATGCTCTATCCGAATATCCATACTTGAAAATTTCGAAAATTTTCCAGTCACCAGCCAGACGTAGATTTTACCTGTGTCGGGTTATATCCGCAAAGTCACAAAAATTATTTTTTTAAATCATCATTTTTTTCTACAATTCTAATTAGATCCTTATGAAATTTGGCAAGCCGCCTGAACTTTTCATGCTCTATCAGAATATCTATATATGAAAATTATGAAAATTTTTCGGCCAAAACGGCGCATGGCCTAAGGCATCTCAGGATTGGCCGAACCGATTTCAAATCTGATTGCAGATTCTGAAAGAGCGTGCAAAATTATGTGGACATGCCAAATTGCATTGCAATATCATAAGAA
>CASBPS010000191.1:27500-29669 GCA_949126835.1 Anisus vortex
ACTGGACAAGCCAACCAATGAGCTACCTGCCATCCCGACCAAGCTCAGCCACAAGGACCGAACCTGACCGGTTCGACTACAGCAGCAAGACAACAACGCCGGTCGTGGTGACCACTCCGAGAAAGTGCACTGGCGAGCCAGCCCGGCAACCCCCAGAGCGCACAGCACTTGATAAGCGCAACGCACATCCCTACTCCCGAAAGAGCAAGGACCCGCAGCTAAGCGGACTCTAGAGGCCGGCCGAAAATGACCAAGCCCATGACACACTCACCAGCTGAATTCCCGGAGCTTACAGTTCAACTCCACCCGTTTACCTCTGAGCGGTTTCACGCACTGTTTACTCTCTCTTCAAAGTACTTTTCAACTTTCCCTCACGGTACTTGTTCGCTATCGGACTCGTGCTAGTATTTAGCCTTGGATGGAGTTTACCACCCACTTTGGGCTGCATTCACAAACAACCCGACTCCAAGGTCGACTCAGGGCAAAACTGGCCTACTTGGTCTCCACCCCCACGGGCCTTTCACCCTCAATGGGCCATTCCAGATGCCATACTCAGTGCTGGACTTAGGATGGAGCAGTTATGCCAAGAGACGACCTGAACACCACATTGCCTAGCAGCCAAACGGCCACAGGCTTCGGTGCTGGGCTAATCCCCCTTCACTCGCAGTTACTGGGGGAATCCTGGTTAGTTTCTTTTCCTCCGCTTAGTGATATGCTTAAGTTCAGCGGGTATTCACGTCTGATCCGAGGTCAGGGTCAAAAACCAATGGCTGCAAAGCATGCCGCATCGATTACACTACCCAATATAGTGACAATAAACCCCCAACAAAGAACATGACGCAGACAAGGCATGAGCGCGATCAAATCATTGAGCCACGACTCATGCAATATCCAACGCCACATCCCAAGCTGGAGACTTACTCCCACCTGGATGTAACCGGACACATTAGGAAGGAGCCATAGCACAGCACCCCATGAAATGGGGAAATCAAGCCAGCTGGCACAACTTCCAGGCCACGACTTTTTGGGCGTCGTGATAAATGATAAGCCGACCCTCGGCCAGACGTGGCCACGGGATATCCCGCGGCCGCAATATGCGTTCAAGATGTCGATGTTCAAAGCAGTACGCAGTTCGCATTAATTCACACAGTTGGCTGCACTCTTCATCGACACACGAGCCGAGTGATCCACCGCTCAGAGTTGTACGACAACGCCCTCATCAGCCTGGTAAACCAAGCCAACAAGAACGTATAGTTTTGCAGTCTAGCCCAGGATAAGGCACCGCCAGGCGACTGTACATGCGGACCAGCCATACAAGATGACCGGAGGCATGTTATGGTCAGCTAACTGAACCGGCAAGCCGATCCAATCAACTTAAACAGTGTAAAAATGGTAGTTAAAACAACAAAATGGGGCGGAAGCTGGACCTTGAATCCATCTCTTCTCTTTGAGCCTTGCACTGCTAAAGTCGCAGTACTATCCCATCACCCCTGGCATGAACTGGCAGCCGAAGCTACGAGCACACCATCGGAGTATCAGACAGGACAGGCACCCCACCAATATAGGACCGTACTTATGAGATGCAGCAGAAGTTAATCCACTGACCTCAGGTATGGCCAAGGTTTGCGCAAACTCTCTACAAGTAGAGAATTCATCCGTCAATTCCGTTTCATATATATATATATACAGAAATACATCTGTATATATATGATATACGCTATACCGTCAATTCCGTTTCATATATATATATATACAGAAATACATCTGTATATATATGATATACGCTATACCGTCAATTCCGTTTCATATATATATATATACAGAAATACATCTGTATATATATGATATACGCTATACCGTCAATTCCGTTTCATATATATATATATATAGAAATACATCTGTATATATATGATATACGCTATACCGTCAATTCCGTTTAATACATATATTATATATATAGAAATACATCTATATATATAATATATGCAATACCGTCAATTCCTTGATACGCCAAACAAACGCAATTGCCTGTCTGACGCACCAATTAAATAAGAACACGACCGAAGCCATGTCCTCAAAGTTTCAGATAGGGACTTGTAATGATCCTTCCGCAGGTTCACCTACGGAAACCTTGTTACGACTTTTACTTCCTCTAAATGATCAAGTTTG
>CASBPS010000192.1:12500-195000 GCA_949126835.1 Anisus vortex
CGTACAACGACTTGAATAGCAGATTTGTGGTTTTGGCTTCTCTTTTCGCCGTAATACAGCAGATTTGTGGTTTTGGCTTCTCTAATGGCCGTACAAAAGCAGATTTGTGGTTTTGGCTTCTCCAGAAACCGTACAACGACTTAAAAAGCAGATTTCTGGTTTTGGCTCCTTTTCTGGCCGTACAAAAGCAGATTTGTGGTTTTGGCTTTTCCACAATCCGTACAACGTTCTGAAAAGCAGATTTCTTGTTTTGGCTTCTTTTCTGGCCGTAAAACAGCAGATTTGTGGTTTTGGCTTCTCCAGAAACCGTACAACGACTTGAAAAGCAGATTTCTGGTTTTGGCTCCTTTTCTGGCCGTACAAAAGCAGATTTGTGGTTTTGGCTTTTTCACAATCCGTACAACGACTTGAATAGCAGATTTCTAGTTTTGGCTTCTTTTCTGGCCGTACATGGACTTAAAACGCAGATTTGATGTTTTGGTTTCTCCACAAACCGTACAACGACTTGAAAAGCAGATTTCTGGTTTTGGCTCCTTTTCTGGCCGTACAACAGCAGATTTGTGGTTTTGGCTTTTCCACAATCCGTACAACGTCTTGAATAGCAGATTTCTGGTTTTGGCTCCTTTTCTGGCCGTACAAAAGCAGATTTGTGATTTTGGCTTTTCCACAATCCGTACAACGACTTGAATAGCAGATTTCTAGTTTTGGCTTCTTTTCTGGCCGTACAAGGACTTAAAACGCAGATTTGTTGTTTTGGCTTCTCCACAAATTGTACAACGACTTGACTAGCAGATTTGTGGTAATGGTGCTTCTGTTCTGGCCTTACAACGACTTGAATAGCAGATTTGTGGTTTTGGCTTCTCTTTTCGCCTTAATACAGCAGATTTGTGGTTTTGGCTTCTCTACTGGACGTACAAAGGCAGATTTGTGGTTTTGGCTTCTCCAGAAACCGTACAACAACTTTAAAAGCAGATTTCTGGTTTTGGCTCCTTTTCTGGCCGTACAAAAGCAGATTTGTGGTTTAAGCTTCTCTTTTCGCCGTAATACAGCAGATTTGTGGTTTTGGCTTCTCTACTGGCCGTACAAAAGCAGATTTGTGGTTTTAGCTTTTCCACAATCCGTACAACGACTTGAAAAGCAGATTTCTTGTTTTGGCTTCTTTTCTGGCCGTAAAACAGCAGATTTGTTGTTTTGGCTTCTCTACTGGCCGTACAAAAGCAGATTTGTGGTTTTGGCGTTTCCACAGTCCGGTCAACGACTTGAATAGCAGATTTCTTGTTTTGGCTCCTTTTCTGGCCGTACAACGACTTGAAAAGAGGATTTGTGGTTTAAGCTTCTCTTTTGGCCGTAACACAGCAGATTTATGGTTTTGGCTCTCTCCACAAACCGTACAACGACATGAATAGCAGATTTCTAGTTTTGGCTTCTTTTCTGGCCGTACAAAAACTTAAAAAGCAGATTTGTTGTTTTGGCTTCTCCACAAACCGTACAACGACTTGACTAGCAGATTTGTGGTAATGGTGCTTCTGTTCTGGCAGTACAACGACTTGAATAGCAGATTTGTGGTTTTGGCTTCTCTTTTCGCCGTAATACAGCAGATTTGTGGTTTTGGCTTCTCTACTGGCCGTACAAAAGCAGATTTGTGGTTTTGGCTTTTCCAGAAACCGTACAACGACTTGAAAAGCAGATTTCTGGTTTTGGCTCCTTTTCTGGCCGTACAACAGCAGATTTGTGGTTTTGGCTTTTCCACAATCCGTACAACGTCTTGAATAGCAGATTTCTGGTTTTGGCTCCTTTTCTGGCCGTACAAAAGCAGATTTGTGGTTTTGGCTTTTCCACAATCCGTACAACGACTTGAATAGCAGATTTCTAGTTTTGGCTTCTTTTCTGGCCGTACAAGGACTTAAAACGCAGATTTGTTGTTTTGGCTTCTCCACAAATTGTACAACGACTTGACTAGCAGATTTGTGGTAATGGTGCTTCTGTTCTGGCCTTACAACGACTTGAATAGCAGATTTGTGGTTTTGGCTTCTCTTTTCGCCTTAATACAGCAGATTTGGGGTTTTGGCTTCTCTACTGGACGTACAAAGGCAGATTTGTGGTTTTGGCTTCTCCAGAAACCGTACAACAACTTGAAAAGCAGATTTCTGGTTTTGGCTCCTTTTCTGGCCGTACAAAAGCAGATTTGTGGTTTTAGCTTTTCCACAATCCGTACAACGACTTGAATAGCAGATTTCTTGTTTTGGCTTTTTTTCTGGCCGTAAAACAGCAGATTTATGGTTTTGGCTCTCTCCACAAACCGTACAACGACTTGAATAGCAGATTTCTAGTTTTGGCTTCTTTACTGGCCGTACAAGGACTTAAAAAGCAGATTTGCTGTTTTGGCTTCTCCACAAACCGTACAACGACTTGACTAGCAGATTTGTGGTAATGCTGCTTCTGTTCTGGCCGAACAACGACTTGAATAGCAGATTTGTGGTTTTGGCTTCTATTTTCGCCGTAATACAGCAGATTTGTGGTTTTGGCTTCTCTACTGGCCGTACAAAAGCAGATTTGTGGTTTTGGCTTCTCCAGAAACCGTACAACGACTTAAAAAGCAGATTTCTAGTTTTGGCTCCTTTTCTGGCCGTACAAAAGCAGATTTGTGGTTTTGGCTTTTCCACAATCCGTACAACGTCTTGAAAAGCAGATTTCTTGTTTTGGCTTCTTTTCTGGCCGTAAAACAGCAGATTTGTGGTTTTGGTTTTTCCACAATCCGTACAACGACTTCAATAGCAGATTTCTAGTTTTGGCTTCTTTTCTGGCCGTACAAGGACTTAAAACGCAGATTTGTAGTTTTGGCTTCTCCACAAACCGTACAACGACTTGACTAGCAGATTTGTGATAATGGTGCTTCTGTTCTGGCCGTACAACGACTTGAATAGCAGATTTGTGGTTTTGGCTTCTCTTTTCTCCGTAATACAGCAGATTTGTGGTTTTGGCTTCTCTACTGGCCGTACAAAAGCAGATTTGTGGTTTTAGCTTTTCCACAATCCGTACAACGACTTGAATAGCAGATTTGTGGTAATGCTGCTTCTGTTCTGGCCGTACAACGACTTGAATAGCAGATTTGTGGTTTTGGCTTCTCTTTTCGCCGTAATACAGCAGATTTGTGGTTTTGGCTTCTCTAATGGCCGTACAAAAGCAGATTTGTGGTTTTGGCTTCTCCAGAAACCGTACAACGACTTGAAAAGCAGATTTGTGGTTTTGGCTCCTTTTCTGGCCGTACAAAAGCAGATTTGTGGTTTTGGCTTTTCCACAATCCGTACAACGTTCTGAATAGCAGATTTCTTGTTTTGGCTTCTTTTCTGGCCGTAAAACAGCAGATTTGTGGTTTTGGCTTCTCCAGAAACCGTACAACGACTTGAAAAGCAGATTTCTGGTTTTGGCTCCTTTTCTGGCCGTACAAAAGCAGATTTGTGGTTTTGGCTTTTTCACAATCCGTACAACGACTTGAATAGCAGATTTCTAGTTTTGGCTTCTTTTCTGGCCGTACATGGACTTAAAACGCAGATTTGATGTTTTGGTTTCTCCACAAACCGTACAACGACTTGACTAGCAGATTTGTGGTAATGGTGCTTCTGTTCTGGCCGTACAACGACTTGAATAGCAGATTTGTGGTTTTGGCTTCTCTTTTCGCCGTAATACAGCAGATTTGTGGTTTTGGCTTCTCTACTGGCCGTACAAAAGCAGATTTGTGGTTTTGGCTTCTCCAGAAACCGTACAACGACTTGAAAAGCAGATTTCTGGTTTTGGCTCCTTTTCTGGCCGTACAAAAGCAGATTTGTGGTTTTGGCTTTTCCACAATCCGTACAACGTCTTGAATAGCAGATTTCTTGTATTGGCTTCTTTTCTGGCCGTAAAACAGCAGATTTGTGGTTTTGGCTTCTCCAGAAACTGTACAACGACTTGAAAAGCAGATTTCTGGTTTTGGCTCCTTTTCTGGCCGTACAAAAGCAGATTTGTGGTTTTGGTTTTTCCACAATCCGTACAACGACTTGAATAGCAGATTTCTAGTTTTGGCTTCTTTTCTGGCCGTACAAGGACTTAAAACGCAGATTTGTTGTTTTGGCTTCTCCACAAACCGTACAACGACTTGACTAGCAGATTTGTGGTAATGGTGCTTCTGTTTTGGCCGTACAACGACTTGAATAGCAGATTTGTGGTTTTGGCTTCTATTTTCGCCGTAATACAGCAGATTTGTGGTTTTGGCTTCTCTACTGGCCGTACAAAAGCAGATTTGTGGTTTTGGCTTCTCCAGAAACCGTACAACGACTTGAAAAGCAGATTTCTTGTTTTGGCTTCTTTTCTGGCCGTAAAACAGCAGATTTGTTGTTTTGGCTTCTCTACTGGCCGTACAAAAGCAGATTTGTGGTTTTGGCGTTTCCACAGTCCGTACAACGACTTGAATAGCAGATTTCTTGTTTTGGCTCCTTTTCTGGCCGTACAACGACTTGAAAAGAGGATTTGTGGTTTTGGCTTTTCCACAATCCGTACAACGTCTTGAATAGCAGATTTCTGGTTTTGGCTCCTTTTCTGGCCGTACAAAAGCAGATTTGTGGTTTTGGCTTTTCCACAATCCGTACAACGACTTGAATAGCAGATTTCTAGTTTTGGCTTCTTTTCTGGCCGTACAAGGACTTAAAACGCAGATTTGTTGTTTTGGCTTCTCCACAAATTGTACAACGACTTGACTAGCAGATTTGTGGTAATGGTGCTTCTGTTCTGGCCTTACAACGACTTGAATAGCAGATTTGTGGTTTTGGCTTCTCTTTTCGCCTTAATACAGCAGATTTGTGGTTTTGGCTTCTCTACTGGACGTACAAAGGCAGATTTGTGGTTTTGGCTTCTCCAGAAACCGTACAACAACTTGAAAAGCAGATTTCTGGTTTTGGCTCCTTTTCTGGCCGTACAAAAGCAGATTTGTGGTTTTGGCTTTTCCACAATCCGTACAACGTTCTGAATAGCAGATTTCTTGTTTTGGCTTCTTTTCTGGCCGTAAAACAGCAGATTTGTGGTTTTGGCTTCTCCAGAAACCGTACAACGACTTGAAAAGCAGATTTCTGGTTTTGGCTCCTTTTCTAGCCGTACAAAAGCAGATTTGTGGTTTTGGCTTTTCCACAATCCGTACAACGACTTGAATAGCAGATTTCTAGTTTTGGCTTCTTTTCTGGCCGTACATGGACTTAAAACGCAGATTTGATGTTTTGGCTTCTCCACAAACCGTACAACGACTTGACTAGCAGATTTGTGGTAATGGTGCTTCTGTTCTGGCCGTACAACGACTTGAATAGCAGATTTGTGGTTTTGGCTTCTCTTTTCGCCGTAATACAGCAGATTTGTGGTTTTGGCTTCTCTACTGGCCGTACAAAAGCAGATTTGTGGTTTTGGCTTCTCCAGAAACCGTACAACGACTTGAAAAGCAGATTTCTGGTTTTGGCTCCTTTTCTGACCGTACAAAAGCAGATTTGTGGTTTTGGCTTTTCCACAATCCGTAAAACGTCTTGAATAGCAGATTTCTTGTATTGGCTTCTTTTCTGGCCGTAAAACAGCAGATTTGTGGTTTTGGCTTCTCCAGAAACTGTACAACGACTTGAAAAGCAGATTTATGGTTTTGGCTCCTTTTCTGGCCGTACAAAAGCAGATTTGTGGTTTTGGTTTTTCCACAATCCGTACAACGACTTGAATAGCAGATTTCTAGTTTTGGCTTCTTTTCTGGCCGTACAAGGACTTAAAACGCAGATTTGTTGTTTTGGCTTCTCCACAAACCGTACAACGACTTGACTAGCAGATTTGTGGTAATGGTGCTTCTGTTCTGGCCGTACAACGACTTGAATAGCAGATTTGTGGTTTTGGCTTCTCTTTTCTCCGTAATACAGCAGATTTGTGGTTTTGGCTTCTCTACTGGCCGTACAAAAGCAGATTTGTGGTTTTGGCTTCTCCAGAAACCGTACAACGACTTGAAAAGCAGATTTCTTGTTTTGGCTTCTTTTCTGGCCGTAAAACAGCAGATTTGTTGTTTTGGCTTCTCTACTGGCCGTACAAAAGCAGATTTGTGGTTTTGGCGTTTCCACAGTCCGTACAACGACTTGAATAGCAGATTTCTTGTTTTGGCTCCTTTTCTGGCCGTACAACGACTTGAAAAGAGGATTTGTGGTTTTAGCTTCTCTTTTGGCCGTAACACAGCAGATTTATGGTTTTGGCTTTCTCCACAAACCGTACAACGACATGAATAGCAGATTTCTAGTTTTGGCTTCTTTTCTGGCCGTACAAGGACTTAAAAAGCAGATTTGTTGTTTTGGCTTCTCCACAAACCGTACAACGACTTGACTAGCAGATTTGTGGTAATGGTGCTTCTGTTCTGGCAGTACAACGACTTGAATAGCAGATTTGTGGTTTTGGCTTCTCTTTTCGCCGTAATACAGCAGATTTGTGGTTTTGGCTTCTCTACTGGCCGTACAAAAGCAGATTTGTGGTTTTGGCTTCTCCAGAAACCGTACAACGACTTGAAAAGCAGATTTCTGGTTTTGGCTCCTTTTCTGGCCGTACAACAGCAGATTTGTGGTTTTGGCTTTTCCACAATCCGTACAACGTCTTGAATAGCAGATTTCTGGTTTTGGCTCCTTTTCTGGCCGTACAAAAGCAGATTTGTGGTTTTGGCTTTTCCACAATCCGTACAACGACTTGAATAGCAGATTTCTAGTTTTGGCTTCTTTTCTGGCCGTACAAGGACTTAAAACGCAGATTTGTTGTTTTGGCTTCTCCACAAATTGTACAACGACTTGACTAGCAGATTTGTGGTAATGGTGCTTCTGTTCTGGCCTTACAACGACTTGAATAGCAGATTTGTGGTTTTGGCTTCTCTTTTCGCCTTAATACAGCAGATTTGTGGTTTTGGCTTCTCTACTGGACGTACAAAGGCAGATTTGTGGTTTTGGCTTCTCCAGAAACCGTACAACAACTTGAAAAGCAGATTTCTGGTTTTGGCTCCTTTTCTGGCCGTACAAAAGCAGATTTGTGGTTTTAGCTTTTCCACAATCCGTACAACGACTTGAATAGCAGATTTCTTGTTTTGGCTTTTTTTCTGGCCGTAAAACAGCAGATTTATGGTTTTGGCTCTCTCCACAAACCGTACAACGACTTGAATAGCAGATTTCTAATTTTGGCTTCTTTACTGGCCGTACAAGGACTTAAAAAGCAGATTTGCTGTTTTGGCTTCTCCACAAACCGTACAACGACTTGACTAGCAGATTTGTGGTAATGCTGCTTCTGTTCTGGCCGTACAACGACTTGAATAGCAGATTTGTGGTTTTGGCTTCTATTTTCGCCGTAATACAGCAGATTTGTGGTTTTGGCTTCTCTACTGGCCGTACAAAAGCAGATTTGTGGTTTTGGCTTCTCCAGAAACCGTACAACGACTTAAAAAGCAGATTTCTAGTTTTGGCTCCTTTTCTGGCCGTACAAAAGCAGATTTGTGGTTTTGGCTTTTCCACAATCCGTACAACGTCTTGAATAGCAGATTTCTTGTTTTGGCTTCTTTTCTGGCCGTAAAACAGCAGATTTGTGGTTTTGGTTTTTCCACAATCCGTACAACGACTTCAATAGCAGATTTCTAGTTTTGGCTTCTTTTCTGGCCGTACAAGGACTTAAAACGCAGATTTGTAGTTTTGGCTTCTCCACAAACCGTACAACGACTTGACTAGCAGATTTGTGGTAATGGTGCTTCTGTTCTGGCCGTAAAACGACTTGAACAGCAGATTTGTGGTTTTGGCTTCTCTTTTCTCGTAATACAGCAGATTTGTGGTTTTGGCTTCTCTACTGGCCGTACAAAAGCAGATTTGTGGTTTTATCTTTTCCACAATCCGTACAACGACTTGAATAGCAGATTTGTGGTAATGCTGCTTCTGTTCTGGCCGTACAACGACTTGAATAGCAGATTTGTGGTTTTGGCTTCTCTTTTCGCCGTAATACAGCAGATTTGTGGTTTTGGCTTCTCTAATGGCCGTACAAAAGCAGATTTGTGGTTTTGGCTTCTCCAGAAACCGTACAACGACTTGAAAAGCAGATTTCTGGTTTTGGCTCCTTTTCTGGCCGTACAAAAGCAGATTTGTGGGTTTTGGCTTCTCTTTTCGCCTTAATACAGCAGATTTGTGGTTTTGGCTTCTCTACTGGACGTACAAAGGCAGATTTGTGGTTTTGGCTTCTCCAGAAACCGTACAACAACTTGAAAAGCAGATTTCTGGTTTTGGCTCCTTTTCTGGCCGTACAAAAGCAGATTTGTGGTTTTAGCTTTTCCACAATCCGTACAACGACTTGAATAGCAGATTTCTTGTTTTGGCTTTTTTTCTGGCCGTAAAACAGCAGATTTATGGTTTTGGCTCTCTCCACAAACCGTACAACGACTTGAATAGCAGATTTCTAGTTTTGGCTTCTTTACTGGCCGTACAAGGACTTAAAAAGCAGATTTGCTGTTTTGGCTTCTCCACAAACCGTACAACGACTTGACTAGCAGATTTGTGGTAATGCTGCTTCTGTTCTGGCCGTACAACGACTTGAATAGCAGATTTGTGGTTTTGGCTTCTATTTTTACCGTAATACAGCAGATTTGTGGTTTTGGCTTCTCTACTGGCCGTACAAAAGCAGATTTGTGGTTTTGGCTTCTCCAGAAACCGTACAACGACTTAAAAAGCAGATTTCTAGTTTTGGCTCCTTTTCTGGCCGTACAAAAGCAGATTTGTGGTTTTGGCTTTTCCACAATCCGTACAACGTCTTGAATAGCAGATTTCTTGTTTTGGCTTCTTTTCTGGCCGTAAAACAGCAGATTTGTGGTTTTGGTTTTTCCACAATCCGTACAACGACTTCAATAGCAGATTTCTAGTTTTGGCTTCTTTTCTGGCCGTACAAGGACTTAAAACGCAGATTTGTAGTTTTGGCTTCTCCACAAACCGTACAACGACTTGACTAGCAGATTTGTGGTAATGGTGCTTCTGTTCTGGCCGTAAAACGACTTGAATAGCAGATTTGTGGTTTTGGCTTCTCTTTTCTCCGTAATACAGCAGATTTGTGGTTTTGGCTTCTCTACTGGCCGTACAAAAGCAGATTTGTGGTTTTAGCTTTTCCACAATCCGTACAACGACTTGAATAGCAGATTTGTGGTAATGCTGCTTCTGTTCTGGCCGTACAACGACTTGAATAGCAGATTTGTGGTTTTGGCTTCTCTTTTCGCCGTAATACAGCAGATTTGTGGTTTTGGCTTCTCTAATGGCCGTACAAAAGCAGATTTGTGGTTTTGGCTTCTCCAGAAACCGTACAACGACTTGAAAAGCAGATTTCTGGTTTTGGCTCCTTTTCTGGCCGTACAAAAGCAGATTTGTGGGTTTTGGCTTCTCTTTTCGCCTTAATACAGCAGATTTGTGGTTTTGGCTTCTCTACTGGACGTACAAAGGCAGATTTGTGGTTTTGGCTTCTCCAGAAACCGTACAACAACTTGAAAAGCAGATTTCTGGTTTTGGCTCCTTTTCTGGCCGTACAAAAGCAGATTTGTGGTTTTAGCTTTTCCACAATCCGTACAACGACTTGAATAGCAGATTTCTTGTTTTGGCTTTTTTTCTGGCCGTAAAACAGCAGATTTATGGTTTTGGCTCTCTCCACAAACCGTACAACGACTTGAATAGCAGATTTCTAGTTTTGGCTTCTTTACTGGCCGTACAAGGACTTAAAAAGCAGATTTGCTGTTTTGGCTTCTCCACAAACCGTACAACGACTTGACTAGCAGATTTGTGGTAATGCTGCTTCTGTTCTGGCCGTACAACGACTTGAATAGCAGATTTGTGGTTTTGGCTTCTATTTTTACCGTAATACAGCAGATTTGTGGTTTTGGCTTCTCTACTGGCCGTACAAAAGCAGATTTGTGGTTTTGGCTTCTCCAGAAACCGTACAACGACTTAAAAAGCAGATTTCTAGTTTTGGCTCCTTTTCTGGCCGTACAAAAGCAGATTTGTGGTTTTGGCTTTTCCACAATCCGTACAACGTCTTGAATAGCAGATTTCTTGTTTTGGCTTCTTTTCTGGCCGTAAAACAGCAGATTTGTGGTTTTGGTTTTTCCACAATCCGTACAACGACTTCAATAGCAGATTTCTAGTTTTGGCTTCTTTTCTGGCCGTACAAGGACTTAAAACGCAGATTTGTAGTTTTGGCTTCTCCACAAACCGTACAACGACTTGACTAGCAGATTTGTGGTAATGGTGCTTCTGTTCTGGCCGTAAAACGACTTGAATAGCAGATTTGTGGTTTTGGCTTCTCTTTTCTCCGTAATACAGCAGATTTGTGGTTTTGGCTTCTCTACTGGCCGTACAAAAGCAGATTTGTGGTTTTAGCTTTTCCACAATCCGTACAACGACTTGAATAGCAGATTTGTGGTAATGCTGCTTCTGTTCTGGCCGTACAACGACTTGAATAGCAGATTTGTGGTTTTGGCTTCTCTTTTCGCCGTAATACAGCAGATTTGTGGTTTTGGCTTCTCTAATGGCCGTACAAAAGCAGATTTGTGGTTTTGGCTTCTCTAGAAACCGTACAACGACTTGAAAAGCAGATTTCTGGTTTTGGCTCCTTTTCTGGCCGTACAAAAGCAGATTTGTGGTTTTGGCTTTTCCACAATCCGTACAACGTTCTGAATAGCAGATTTCTTGTTTTGGCTTCTTTTCTGGCCGTAAAACAGCAGATTTGTGGTTTTGGCTTCTCCAGAAACCGTACAACGACTTGAAAAGCAGATTTCTGGTTTTGGCTCCTTTTCTGGCCGTACAAAAGCAGATTTGTGGTTTTGGCTTTTCCACAATCCGTACAACGACTTGAATAGCAGATTTCTAGTTTTGGCTTCTTTTCTGGCCGTACAACGACTTGAATAGCAGATTTGTGGTTTTGGCTTCTCTTTTCGCCGTAATACAGCAGATTTGTGGTTTTGGCTTCTCTACTGGCCGTACAAAAGCAGATTTGTGGTTTTGGCTTCTCCAGAAATCGTACAACGACTTGAAAAGCAGATTTCTGGTTTTGGCTCCTTTTCTGACCATACAAAAGCAGATTTGTGGTTTTGGCTTTTCCACAATCCGTAAAACGTCTTGAATAGCAGATTTCTTGTATTGGCTTCTTTTCTGGCCGTAAAACAGCAGATTTGTGGTTTTGGCTTCTCCAGAAACTGTACAACGACTTGAAAAGCAGATTTCTGGTTTTGGCTCCTTTTCTGGCCGTACAAAAGCAGATTTGTGGTTTTGGTTTTTCCACAATCCGTACAACGACTTGAATAGCAGATTTCTAGTTTTGGCTTCTTTTCTGGCCGTACAAGGACTTAAAACGCAGATTTGTTGTTTTGGCTTCTCCACAAACCGTACAACGACTTGACTAGCAGATTTGTGGTAATGGTGCTTCTGTTTTGGCCGTACAACGACTTGAATAGCAGATTTGTGGTTTTGGCTTCTCTTTTCGCCGTAATACAGCAGATTTGTGGTTTTGGCTTCTCTATTGGCCGTACAAAAGCAGATTTGTGGTTTTGGCTTCTCCAGAAACCGTACAACGACTTGAAAAGCAGATTTCTTGTTTTGGCTTCTTTTCTGGCCGTAAAACAGCAGATTTGTTGTTTTGGCTTCTCTACTGGCCGTACAAAAGCAGATTTGTGGTTTTTGGCGTTTCCACAGTCCGTACAACGACTTGAATAGCAGATTTCTTGT
Source organism: Anisus vortex (assembly GCA_949126835.1). NCBI lineage: Eukaryota > Metazoa > Mollusca > Gastropoda > Planorbidae > Anisus > Anisus vortex. Next base: position 24,260 of record CASBPS010000192.1, read on the forward strand.
TTTGGCTCCTTTTCTGGCCGTACAACGACTTGAAAAGAGGATTTGTGGTTTTGGCTTTTCCACAATCCGTACAACGTCTTGAATAGCAGATTTCTGGTTTTGGCTCCTTTTCTGGCCGTACAAAAGCAGATTTGTGGTTTTGGCTTTTCCACAATCCGTACAACGACTTGAATAGCAGATTTCTAGTTTTGGCTTCTTTTCTGGCCGTACAAGGACTTAAAACGCAGATTTGTTGTTTTGGCTTCTCCACAAATTGTACAACGACTTGACTAGCAGATTTGTGGTAATGGTGCTTCTGTTCTGGCCTTACAACGACTTGAATAGCAGATTTGTGGTTTTGGCTTCTCTTTTCGCCTTAATACAGCAGATTTGTGGTTTTGGCTTCTCTACTGGACGTACAAAGGCAGATTTGTGGTTTTGGCTTCTCCAGAAACCGTACAACAACTTGAAAAGCAGATTTCTGGTTTTGGCTCCTTTTCTGGCCGTACAAAAGCAGATTTGTGGTTTTGGCTTTTCCACAATCCGTACAACGTTCTGAATAGCAGATTTCTTGTTTTGGCTTCTTTTCTGGCCGTAAAACAGCAGATTTGTGGTTTTGGCTTCTCCAGAAACCGTACAACGACTTGAAAAGCAGATTTCTGGTTTTGGCTCCTTTTCTAGCCGTACAAAAGCAGATTTGTGGTTTTGGCTTTTCCACAATCCGTACAACGACTTGAATAGCAGATTTCTAGTTTTGGCTTCTTTTCTGGCCGTACATGGACTTAAAACGCAGATTTGATGTTTTGGCTTCTCCACAAACCGTACAACGACTTGACTAGCAGATTTGTGGTAATGGTGCTTCTGTTCTGGCCGTACAACGACTTGAATAGCAGATTTGTGGTTTTGGCTTCTCTTTTCGCCGTAATACAGCAGATTTGTGGTTTTGGCTTCTCTACTGGCCGTACAAAAGCAGATTTGTGGTTTTGGCTTCTCCAGAAACCGTACAACGACTTGAAAAGCAGATTTCTGGTTTTGGCTCCTTTTCTGACCGTACAAAAGCAGATTTGTGGTTTTGGCTTTTCCACAATCCGTAAAACGTCTTGAATAGCAGATTTCTTGTATTGGCTTCTTTTCTGGCCGTAAAACAGCAGATTTGTGGTTTTGGCTTCTCCAGAAACTGTACAACGACTTGAAAAGCAGATTTATGGTTTTGGCTCCTTTTCTGGCCGTACAAAAGCAGATTTGTGGTTTTGGTTTTTCCACAATCCGTACAACGACTTGAATAGCAGATTTCTAGTTTTGGCTTCTTTTCTGGCCGTAAAACAGCAGATTTATGGTTTTGGCTCTCTCCACAAACCGTACAACGACTTGAATAGCAGATTTCTAGTTTTGGCTTCTTTACTGGCCGTACAAGGACTTAAAAAGCAGATTTGCTGTTTTGGCTTCTCCACAAACCGTACAACGACTTGACTAGCAGATTTGTGGTAATGCTGCTTCTGTTCTGGCCGTACAACGACTTGAATAGCAGATTTGTGGTTTTGGCTTCTATTTTTACCGTAATACAGCAGATTTGTGGTTTTGGCTTCTCTACTGGCCGTACAAAAGCAGATTTGTGGTTTTGGCTTCTCCAGAAACCGTACAACGACTTAAAAAGCAGATTTCTAGTTTTGGCTCCTTTTCTGGCCGTACAAAAGCAGATTTGTGGTTTTGGCTTTTCCACAATCCGTACAACGTCTTGAATAGCAGATTTCTTGTTTTGGCTTCTTTTCTGGCCGTAAAACAGCAGATTTGTGGTTTTGGTTTTTCCACAATCCGTACAACGACTTCAATAGCAGATTTCTAGTTTTGGCTTCTTTTCTGGCCGTACAAGGACTTAAAACGCAGATTTGTAGTTTTGGCTTCTCCACAAACCGTACAACGACTTGACTAGCAGATTTGTGGTAATGGTGCTTCTGTTCTGGCCGTAAAACGACTTGAATAGCAGATTTGTGGTTTTGGCTTCTCTTTTCTCCGTAATACAGCAGATTTGTGGTTTTGGCTTCTCTACTGGCCGTACAAAAGCAGATTTGTGGTTTTAGCTTTTCCACAATCCGTACAACGACTTGAATAGCAGATTTGTGGTAATGCTGCTTCTGTTCTGGCCGTACAACGACTTGAATAGCAGATTTGTGGTTTTGGCTTCTCTTTTCGCCGTAATACAGCAGATTTGTGGTTTTGGCTTCTCTAATGGCCGTACAAAAGCAGATTTGTGGTTTTGGCTTCTCTAGAAACCGTACAACGACTTGAAAAGCAGATTTCTGGTTTTGGCTCCTTTTCTGGCCGTACAAAAGCAGATTTGTGGTTTTGGCTTTTCCACAATCCGTACAACGTTCTGAATAGCAGATTTCTTGTTTTGGCTTCTTTTCTGGCCGTAAAACAGCAGATTTGTGGTTTTGGCTTCTCCAGAAACCGTACAACGACTTGAAAAGCAGATTTCTGGTTTTGGCTCCTTTTCTGGCCGTACAAAAGCAGATTTGTGGTTTTGGCTTTTCCACAATCCGTACAACGACTTGAATAGCAGATTTCTAGTTTTGGCTTCTTTTCTGGCCGTACAACGACTTGAATAGCAGATTTGTGGTTTTGGCTTCTCTTTTCGCCGTAATACAGCAGATTTGTGGTTTTGGCTTCTCTACTGGCCGTACAAAAGCAGATTTGTGGTTTTGGCTTCTCCAGAAATCGTACAACGACTTGAAAAGCAGATTTCTGGTTTTGGCTCCTTTTCTGACCATACAAAAGCAGATTTGTGGTTTTGGCTTTTCCACAATCCGTAAAACGTCTTGAATAGCAGATTTCTTGTATTGGCTTCTTTTCTGGCCGTAAAACAGCAGATTTGTGGTTTTGGCTTCTCCAGAAACTGTACAACGACTTGAAAAGCAGATTTCTGGTTTTGGCTCCTTTTCTGGCCGTACAAAAGCAGATTTGTGGTTTTGGTTTTTCCACAATCCGTACAACGACTTGAATAGCAGATTTCTAGTTTTGGCTTCTTTTCTGGCCGTACAAGGACTTAAAACGCAGATTTGTTGTTTTGGCTTCTCCACAAACCGTACAACGACTTGACTAGCAGATTTGTGGTAATGGTGCTTCTGTTTTGGCCGTACAACGACTTGAATAGCAGATTTGTGGTTTTGGCTTCTCTTTTCGCCGTAATACAGCAGATTTGTGGTTTTGGCTTCTCTACTGGCCGTACAAAAGCAGATTTGTGGTTTTGGCTTCTCCAGAAACCGTACAACGACTTGAAAAGCAGATTTCTTGTTTTGGCTTCTTTTCTGGCCGTAAAACAGCAGATTTGTTGTTTTGGCTTCTCTACTGGCCGTACAAAAGCAGATTTGTGGTTTTTGGCGTTTCCACAGTCCGTACAACGACTTGAATAGCAGATTTCTTGTTTTGGCTCCTTTTCTGGCCGTACAACGACTTGAAAAGAGGATTTGTGGTTTTGGCTTTTCCACAATCCGTACAACGTCTTGAATAGCAGATTTCTGGTTTTGGCTCCTTTTCTGGCCGTACAAAAGCAGATTTGTGGTTTTGGCTTTTCCACAATCCGTACAACGACTTGAATAGCAGATTTCTAGTTTTGGCTTCTTTTCTGGCCGTACAAGGACTTAAAACGCAGATTTGTTGTTTTGGCTTCTCCACAAATTGTACAACGACTTGACTAGCAGATTTGTGGTAATGGTGCTTCTGTTCTGGCCTTACAACGACTTGAATAGCAGATTTGTGGTTTTGGCTTCTCTTTTCGCCTTAATACAGCAGATTTGTGGTTTTGGCTTCTCTACTGGACGTACAAAGGCAGATTTGTGGTTTTGGCTTCTCCAGAAACCGTACAACAACTTGAAAAGCAGATTTCTGGTTTTGGCTCCTTTTCTGGCCGTACAAAAGCAGATTTGTGGTTTTGGCTTTTCCACAATCCGTACAACGTTCTGAATAGCAGATTTCTTGTTTTGGCTTCTTTTCTGGCCGTAAAACAGCAGATTTGTGGTTTTGGCTTCTCCAGAAACCGTACAACGACTTGAAAAGCAGATTTCTGGTTTTGGCTCCTTTTCTAGCCGTACAAAAGCAGATTTGTGGTTTTGGCTTTTCCACAATCCGTACAACGACTTGAATAGCAGATTTCTAGTTTTGGCTTCTTTTCTGGCCGTACATGGACTTAAAACGCAGATTTGATGTTTTGGCTTCTCCACAAACCGTACAACGACTTGACTAGCAGATTTGTGGTAATGGTGCTTCTGTTCTGGCCGTACAACGACTTGAATAGCAGATTTGTGGTTTTGGCTTCTCTTTTCGCCGTAATACAGCAGATTTGTGGTTTTGGCTTCTCTACTGGCCGTACAAAAGCAGATTTGTGGTTTTGGCTTCTCCAGAAACCGTACAACGACTTGAAAAGCAGATTTCTGGTTTTGGCTCCTTTTCTGACCGTACAAAAGCAGATTTGTGGTTTTGGCTTTTCCACAATCCGTAAAACGTCTTGAATAGCAGATTTCTTGTATTGGCTTCTTTTCTGGCCGTAAAACAGCAGATTTGTGGTTTTGGCTTCTCCAGAAACTGTACAACGACTTGAAAAGCAGATTTATGGTTTTGGCTCCTTTTCTGGCCGTACAAAAGCAGATTTGTGGTTTTGGTTTTTCCACAATCCGTACAACGACTTGAATAGCAGATTTCTAGTTTTGGCTTCTTTTCTGGCCGTACAAGGACTTAAAACGCAGATTTGTTGTTTTGGCTTCTCCACAAACCGTACAACGACTTGACTAGCAGATTTGTGGTAATGGTGCTTCTGTTTTGGCCGTACAACGACTTGAATAGCAGATTTGTGGTTTTGGCTTCTCTTTTCGCCGTAATACAGCAGATTTGTGGTTTTGGCTTCTCTACTGGCCGTACAAAAGCAGATTTGTGGTTTTGGCTTCTCCAGAAACCGTACAACGACTTGAAAAGCAGATTTCTTGTTTTGGCTTCTTTTCTGGCCGTAAAACAGCAGATTTGTTGTTTTGGCTTCTCTACTGGCCGTACAAAAGCAGATTTGTGGTTTTGGCGTTTCCACAGTCCGTACAACGACTTGAATAGCAGATTTCTTGTTTTGGCTCCTTTTCTGGCCGTACAACGACTTGAAAAGAGGATTTGTGGTTTTGGCTTTTCCACAATCCGTACAACGTCTTGAATAGCAGATTTCTGGTTTTGGCTCCTTTTCTGGCCGTACAAAAGCAGATTTGTGGTTTTGGCTTTTCCACAATCCGTACAACGACTTGAATAGCAGATTTCTAGTTTTGGCTTCTTTTCTGGCCGTACAAGGACTTAAAACGCAGATTTGTTGTTTTGGCTTCTCCACAAATTGTACAACGACTTGACTAGCAGATTTGTGGTAATGGTGCTTCTGTTCTGGCCTTACAACGACTTGAATAGCAGATTTGTGGTTTTGGCTTCTCTTTTCGCCTTAATACAGCAGATTTGTGGTTTTGGCTTCTCTACTGGACGTACAAAGGCAGATTTGTGGTTTTGGCTTCTCCAGAAACCGTACAACAACTTGAAAAGCAGATTTCTGGTTTTGGCTCCTTTTCTGGCCGTACAAAAGCAGATTTGTGGTTTTGGCTTTTCCACAATCCGTACAACGTTCTGAATAGCAGATTTCTTGTTTTGGCTTCTTTTCTGGCCGTAAAACAGCAGATTTGTGGTTTTGGCTTCTCCAGAAACCGTACAACGACTTGAAAAGCAGATTTCTGGTTTTGGCTCCTTTTCTAGCCGTACAAAAGCAGATTTGTGGTTTTGGCTTTTCCACAATCCGTACAACGACTTGAATAGCAGATTTCTAGTTTTGGCTTCTTTTCTGGCCGTACATGGACTTAAAACGCAGATTTGATGTTTTGGCTTCTCCACAAACCGTACAACGACTTGACTAGCAGATTTGTGGTAATGGTGCTTCTGTTCTGGCCGTACAACGACTTGAATAGCAGATTTGTGGTTTTGGCTTCTCTTTTCGCCGTAATACAGCAGATTTGTGGTTTTGGCTTCTCTACTGGCCGTACAAAAGCAGATTTGTGGTTTTGGCTTCTCCAGAAACCGTACAACGACTTGAAAAGCAGATTTCTGGTTTTGGCTCCTTTTCTGACCGTACAAAAGCAGATTTGTGGTTTTGGCTTTTCCACAATCCGTAAAACGTCTTGAATAGCAGATTTCTTGTATTGGCTTCTTTTCTGGCCGTAAAACAGCAGATTTGTGGTTTTGGCTTCTCCAGAAACTGTACAACGACTTGAAAAGCAGATTTATGGTTTTGGCTCCTTTTCTGGCCGTACAAAAGCAGATTTGTGGTTTTGGTTTTTCCACAATCCGTACAACGACTTGAATAGCAGATTTCTAGTTTTGGCTTCTTTTCTGGCCGTACAAGGACTTAAAACGCAGATTTGTTGTTTTGGCTTCTCCACAAACCGTACAACGACTTGACTAGCAGATTTGTGGTAATGGTGCTTCTGTTCTGGCCGTACAACGACTTGAATAGCAGATTTGTGGTTTTGGCTTCTCTTTTCTCCGTAATACAGCAGATTTGTGGTTTTGGCTTCTCTACTGGCCGTACAAAAGCAGATTTGTGGTTTTGGCTTCTCCAGAAACCGTACAACGACTTGAAAAGCAGATTTCTTGTTTTGGCTTCTTTTCTGGCCGTAAAACAGCAGATTTGTTGTTTTGGCTTCTCTACTGGCCGTACAAAAGCAGATTTGTGGTTTTGGCGTTTCCACAGTCCGTACAACGACTTGAATAGCAGATTTCTTGTTTTGGCTCCTTTTCTGGCCGTACAACGACTTGAAAAGAGGATTTGTGGTTTTAGCTTCTCTTTTGGCCGTAACACAGCAGATTTATGGTTTTGGCTTTCTCCACAAACCGTACAACGACATGAATAGCAGATTTCTAGTTTTGGCTTCTTTTCTGGCCGTACAAGGACTTAAAAAGCAGATTTGTTGTTTTGGCTTCTCCACAAACCGTACAACGACTTGACTAGCAGATTTGTGGTAATGGTGCTTCTGTTCTGGCCGTACAACGACTTGAATAGCAGATTTGTGGTTTTGGCTTCTCTTTTCTCCGTAATACAGCAGATTTGTGGTTTTGGCTTCTCTACTGGCCGTACAAAAGCAGATTTGTGGTTTTGGCTTCTCCAGAAACCGTACAACGACTTGAAAAGCAGATTTCTTGTTTTGGCTTCTTTTCTGGCCGTAAAACAGCAGATTTGTTGTTTTGGCTTCTCTACTGGCCGTACAAAAGCAGATTTGTGGTTTTGGCGTTTCCACAGTCCGTACAACGACTTGAATAGCAGATTTCTTGTTTTGGCTCCTTTTCTGGCCGTACAACGACTTGAAAAGAGGATTTGTGGTTTTAGCTTCTCTTTTGGCCGTAACACAGCAGATTTATGGTTTTGGCTTTCTCCACAAACCGTACAACGACATGAATAGCAGATTTCTAGTTTTGGCTTCTTTTCTGGCCGTACAAGGACTTAAAAAGCAGATTTGTTGTTTTGGCTTCTCCACAAACCGTACAACGACTTGACTAGCAGATTTGTGGTAATGGTGCTTCTGTTCTGGCAGTACAACGACTTGAATAGCAGATTTGTGGTTTTGGCTTCTCTTTTCGCCGTAATACAGCAGATTTGTGGTTTTGGCTTCTCTACTGGCCGTACAAAAGCAGATTTGTGGTTTTGGCTTCTCCAGAAACCGTACAACGACTTGAAAAGCAGATTTCTAATTTTGGCTCCTTTTCTGGCCGTACAACAGCAGTTTTGTGGTTTTGGCTTTTCCACAATCCGTACAACGTCTTGAATAGCAGATTTCTGGTTTTGGCTCCTTTTCTGGCCGTACAAAAGCAGATTTGTGGTTTTGGCTTTTCCACAATCCGTACAACGACTTGAATAGCAGATTTCTAGTTTTGGCTTCTTTTCTGGCCGTACAAGGACTTAAAACGCAGATTTGTTGTTTTGGCTTCTCCACAAATTGTACAACGACTTGACTAGCAGATTTGTGGTAATGGTGCTTCTGTTCTGGCCTTACAACGACTTGAATAGCAGATTTGTGGTTTTGGCTTCTCTTTTCGCCTTAATACAGCAGATTTGTGGTTTTGGCTTCTCTACTGGACGTACAAAGGCAGATTTGTGGTTTTGGCTTCTCCAGAAACCGTACAACAACTTGAAAAGCAGATTTCTGGTTTTGGCTCCTTTTCTGGCCGTACAAAAGCAGATTTGTGGTTTTAGCTTTTCCACAATCCGTACAACGACTTGAATAGCAGATTTCTTGTTTTGGCTTTTTTTCTGGCCGTAAAACAGCAGATTTATGGTTTTGGCTCTCTCCACAAACCGTACAACGACTTGAATAGCAGATTTCTAATTTTGGCTTCTTTACTGGCCGTACAAGGACTTAAAAAGCAGATTTGCTGTTTTGGCTTCTCCACAAACCGTACAACGACTTGACTAGCAGATTTGTGGTAATGCTGCTTCTGTTCTGGCCGTACAACGACTTGAATAGCAGATTTGTGGTTTTGGCTTCTATTTTCGCCGTAATACAGCAGATTTGTGGTTTTGGCTTCTCTACTGGCCGTACAAAAGCAGATTTGTGGTTTTGGCTTCTCCAGAAACCGTACAACGACTTAAAAAGCAGATTTCTAGTTTTGGCTCCTTTTCTGGCCGTACAAAAGCAGATTTGTGGTTTTGGCTTTTCCACAATCCGTACAACGTCTTGAATAGCAGATTTCTTGTTTTGGCTTCTTTTCTGGCCGTAAAACAGCAGATTTGTGGTTTTGGTTTTTCCACAATCCGTACAACGACTTCAATAGCAGATTTCTAGTTTTGGCTTCTTTTCTGGCCGTACAAGGACTTAAAACGCAGATTTGTAGTTTTGGCTTCTCCACAAACCGTACAACGACTTGACTAGCAGATTTGTGGTAATGGTGCTTCTGTTCTGGCCGTAAAACGACTTGAACAGCAGATTTGTGGTTTTGGCTTCTCTTTTCTCGTAATACAGCAGATTTGTGGTTTTGGCTTCTCTACTGGCCGTACAAAAGCAGATTTGTGGTTTTAGCTTTTCCACAATCCGTACAACGACTTGAATAGCAGATTTGTGGTAATGCTGCTTCTGTTCTGGCCGTACAACGACTTGAATAGCAGATTTGTGGTTTTGGCTTCTCTTTTCGCCGTAATACAGCAGATTTGTGGTTTTGGCTTCTCTAATGGCCGTACAAAAGCAGATTTGTGGTTTTGGCTTCTCCAGAAACCGTACAACGACTTGAAAAGCAGATTTCTGGTTTTGGCTCCTTTTCTGGCCGTACAAAAGCAGATTTGTGGGTTTTGGCTTCTCTTTTCGCCTTAATACAGCAGATTTGTGGTTTTGGCTTCTCTACTGGACGTACAAAGGCAGATTTGTGGTTTTGGCTTCTCCAGAAACCGTACAACAACTTGAAAAGCAGATTTCTGGTTTTGGCTCCTTTTCTGGCCGTACAAAAGCAGATTTGTGGTTTTAGCTTTTCCACAATCCGTACAACGACTTGAATAGCAGATTTCTTGTTTTGGCTTTTTTTCTGGCCGTAAAACAGCAGATTTATGGTTTTGGCTCTCTCCACAAACCGTACAACGACTTGAATAGCAGATTTCTAGTTTTGGCTTCTTTACTGGCCGTACAAGGACTTAAAAAGCAGATTTGCTGTTTTGGCTTCTCCACAAACCGTACAACGACTTGACTAGCAGATTTGTGGTAATGCTGCTTCTGTTCTGGCCGTACAACGACTTGAATAGCAGATTTGTGGTTTTGGCTTCTATTTTTACCGTAATACAGCAGATTTGTGGTTTTGGCTTCTCTACTGGCCGTACAAAAGCAGATTTGTGGTTTTGGCTTCTCCAGAAACCGTACAACGACTTAAAAAGCAGATTTCTAGTTTTGGCTCCTTTTCTGGCCGTACAAAAGCAGATTTGTGGTTTTGGCTTTTCCACAATCCGTACAACGTCTTGAATAGCAGATTTCTTGTTTTGGCTTCTTTTCTGGCCGTAAAACAGCAGATTTGTGGTTTTGGTTTTTCCACAATCCGTACAACGACTTCAATAGCAGATTTCTAGTTTTGGCTTCTTTTCTGGCCGTACAAGGACTTAAAACGCAGATTTGTAGTTTTGGCTTCTCCACAAACCGTACAACGACTTGACTAGCAGATTTGTGGTAATGGTGCTTCTGTTCTGGCCGTAAAACGACTTGAATAGCAGATTTGTGGTTTTGGCTTCTCTTTTCTCCGTAATACAGCAGATTTGTGGTTTTGGCTTCTCTACTGGCCGTACAAAAGCAGATTTGTGGTTTTAGCTTTTCCACAATCCGTACAACGACTTGAATAGCAGATTTGTGGTAATGCTGCTTCTGTTCTGGCCGTACAACGACTTGAATAGCAGATTTGTGGTTTTGGCTTCTCTTTTCGCCGTAATACAGCAGATTTGTGGTTTTGGCTTCTCTAATGGCCGTACAAAAGCAGATTTGTGGTTTTGGCTTCTCCAGAAACCGTACAACGACTTGAAAAGCAGATTTCTGGTTTTGGCTCCTTTTCTGGCCGTACAAAAGCAGATTTGTGGTTTTGGCTTTTCCACAATCCGTACAACGTTCTGAATAGCAGATTTCTTGTTTTGGCTTCTTTTCTGGCCGTAAAACAGCAGATTTGTGGTTTTGGCTTCTCCAGAAACCGTACAACGACTTGAAAAGCAGATTTCTGGTTTTGGCTCCTTTTCTGGCCGTACAAAAGCAGATTTGTGGTTTTGGCTTTTCCACAATCCGTACAACGACTTGAATAGCAGATTTCTAGTTTTGGCTTCTTTTCTGGCCGTACAACGACTTGAATAGCAGATTTGTGGTTTTGGCTTCTCTTTTCGCCGTAATACAGCAGATTTGTGGTTTTGGCTTCTCTACTGGCCGTACAAAAGCAGATTTGTGGTTTTGGCTTCTCCAGAAACCGTACAACGACTTGAAAAGCAGATTTCTGGTTTTGGCTCCTTTTCTGACCATACAAAAGCAGATTTGTGGTTTTGGCTTTTCCACAATCCGTAAAACGTCTTGAATAGCAGATTTCTTGTATTGGCTTCTTTTCTGGCCGTAAAACAGCAGATTTGTGGTTTTGGCTTCTTCAGAAACTGTACAACGACTTGAAAAGCAGATTTATGGTTTTGGCTCCTTTTCTGGCCGTACAAAAGCAGATTTGTGGTTTTGGTTTTTCCACAATCCGTACAACGACTTGAATAGCAGATTTCTAGTTTTGGCTTCTTTTCTGGCCGTACAAGGACTTAAAACGCAGATTTGTTGTTTTGGCTTCTCCACAAACCGTACAACGACTTGACTAGCAGATTTGTGGTAATGGTGCTTCTGTTCTGGCCGTACAACGACTTGAATAGCAGATTTGTGGTTTTGGCTTCTCTTTTCTCCGTAATACAGCAGATTTGTGGTTTTGGCTTCTCTACTGGCCGTACAAAAGCAGATTTGTGGTTTTGGCTTCTCCAGAAACCGTACAACGACTTGAAAAGCAGATTTCTTGTTTTGGCTTCTTTTCTGGCCGTAAAACAGCAGATTTGTTGTTTTGGCTTCTCTACTGGCCGTACAAAAGCAGATTTGTGGTTTTGGCGTTTCCACAGTCCGTACAACGACTTGAATAGCAGATTTCTTGTTTTGGCTCCTTTTCTGGCCGTACAACGACTTGAAAAGAGGATTTGTGGTTTTAGCTTCTCTTTTGGCCGTAACACAGCAGATTTATGGTTTTGGCTTTCTCCACAAACCGTACAACGACATGAATAGCAGATTTCTAGTTTTGGCTTCTTTTCTGGCCGTACAAGGACTTAAAAAGCAGATTTGTTGTTTTGGCTTCTCCACAAACCGTACAACGACTTGACTAGCAGATTTGTGGTAATGGTGCTTCTGTTCTGGCAGTATAACGACTTGAATAGCAGATTTGTGGTTTTGGCTTCTCTTTTCGCCGTAATACAGCAGATTTGTGGTTTTGGCTTCTCTACTGGCCGTACAAAAGCAGATTTGTGGTTTTGGCTTCTCCAGAAACCGTACAACGACTTGAAAAGCAGATTTCTGGTTTTGGCTCCTTTTCTGGCCGTACAAAAGCAGATTTGTGGTTTTGGCTTTTCCACAATCCGTACAACGACTTGAATAGCAGATTTCTAGTTTTGGCTTCTTTTCTGGCCGTACAAGGACTTAAAACGCAGATTTGTTGTTTTGGCTTCTCCACAAATTGTACAACGACTTGACTAGCAGATTTGTGGTAATGGTGCTTCTGTTCTGGCCTTACAACGACTTGAATAGCAGATTTGTGGTTTTGGCTTCTCTTTTCGCCTTAATACAGCAGATTTGTGGTTTTGGCTTCTCTACTGGACGTACAAAAGCAGATTTGTGGTTTTGGCTTCTCCAGAAACCGTACAACGACTTAAAAAGCAGATTTCTAGTTTTGGCTCCTTTTCTGGCCGTACAAAAGCAGATTTGTGGTTTTGGCTTTTCCACAATCCGTACAACGTCTTGAATAGCAGATTTCTTGTTTTGGCTTCTTTTCTGGCCGTAAAACAGCAGATTTGTGGTTTTGGTTTTTCCACAATCCGTACAACGACTTGACTAGCAGATTTGTGGTAATGGTGCTTCTGTTCTGGCCGTAAAACGACTTGAACAGCAGATTTGTGGTTTTGGCTTCTCTTTTCTCGTAATACAGCAGATTTGTGGTTTTGGCTTCTCTACTGGCCGTACAAAAGCAGATTTGTGGTTTTAGCTTTTCCACAATCCGTACAACGACTTGAATAGCAGATTTGTGGTAATGCTGCTTCTGTTCTGGCCGTACAACGACTTGAATAGCAGATTTGTGGTTTTGGCTTCTCTTTTCGCCGTAATACAGCAGATTTGTGGTTTTGGCTTCTCTAATGGCCGTACAAAAGCAGATTTGTGGTTTTGGCTTCTCCAGAAACCGTACATTGACTTGAAAAGCAGATTTCTGGTTTTGGCTCCTTTTCTGGCCGTACAAAAGCAGATTTGTGGGTTTTGGCTTCTCTTTTCGCCTTAATACAGCAGATTTGTGGTTTTGGCTTCTCTACTGGACGTACAAAGGCAGATTTGTGGTTTTGGCTTCTCCAGAAACCGTACAACAACTTGAAAAGCAGATTTCTGGTTTTGGCTCCTTTTCTGGCCGTACAAAAGCAGATTTGTGGTTTTGGCTTTTCCACAATCCGTACAACGTTCTGAATAGCAGATTTCTTGTTTTGGCTTCTTTTCTGGCCGTAAAACAGCAGATTTGTGGTTTTGGCTTCTCCAGAAACCGTACAACGACTTGAAAAGCAGATTTCTGGTTTTGGCTCCTTTTCTGGCCGTACAAAAGCAGATTTGTGGTTTTGGCTTTTCCACAATCCGTAAAACGTCTTGAATAGCAGATTTCTTGTATTGGCTTCTTTTCTGGCCGTAAAACAGCAGATTTGTGGTTTTGGCTTCTTCAGAAACTGTACAACGACTTGAAAAGCAGATTTATGGTTTTGGCTCCTTTTCTGGCCGTACAAAAGCAGATTTGTGGTTTTGGTTTTTCCACAATCCGTACAACGACTTGAATAGCAGATTTCTAGTTTTGGCTTCTTTTCTGGCCGTACAAGGACTTAAAACGCAGATTTGTTGTTTTGGCTTCTCCACAAACCGTACAACGACTTGACTAGCAGATTTGTGGTAATGGTGCTTCTGTTCTGGCCGTACAACGACTTGAATAGCAGATTTGTGGTTTTGGCTTCTCTTTTCTCCGTAATACAGCAGATTTGTGGTTTTGGCTTCTCTACTGGCCGTACAAAAGCAGATTTGTGGTTTTGGCTTCTCCAGAAACCGTACAACGACTTGAAAAGCAGATTTCTTGTTTTGGCTTCTTTTCTGGCCGTAAAACAGCAGATTTGTTGTTTTGGCTTCTCTACTGGCCGTACAAAAGCAGATTTGTGGTTTTGGCGTTTCCACAGTTCGTACAACGACTTGAATAGCAGATTTCTTGTTTTGGCTCCTTTTCTGGCCGTACAACGACTTGAAAAGAGGATTTGTGGTTTTAGCTTCTCTTTTGGCCGTAACACAGCAGATTTATGGTTTTGGCTTTCTCCACAAACCGTACAACGACATGAATAGCAGATTTCTAGTTTTGGCTTCTTTTCTGGCCGTACAAGGACTTAAAAAGCAGATTTGTTGTTTTGGCTTCTCCACAAACCGTACAACGACTTGACTAGCAGATTTGTGGTAATGGTGCTTCTGTTCTGGCAGTATAACGACTTGAATAGCAGATTTGTGGTTTTGGCTTCTCTTTTCGCCGTAATACAGCAGATTTGTGGTTTTGGTTTCTCTACTGGCCGTACAAAAGCAGATTTGTGGTTTTGGCTTCTCCAGAAACCGTACAACGACTTGAAAAGCAGATTTCTGGTTTTGGCTCCTTTTCTGGCCGTACAAAAGCAGATTTGTGGTTTTGGCTTTTCCACAATCCGTACAACGACTTGAATAGCAGATTTCTAGTTTTGGCTTCTTTTCTGGCCGTACAAGGACTTAAAACGCAGATTTGTTGTTTTGGCTTCTCCACAAACCGTACAACGACTTGACTAGCAGATTTGTGGTAATGGTGCTTCTGTTCTGGCCGTACAACGACTTGAATAGCAGATTTGTGGTTTTGGCTTCTCTTTTCTCCGTAATACAGCAGATTTGTGGTTTTGGCTTCTCTACTGGCCGTACAAAAGCAGATTTGTGGTTTTGGCTTCTCCAGAAACCGTACAACGACTTGAAAAGCAGATTTCTTGTTTTGGCTTCTTTTCTGGCCGTAAAACAGCAGATTTGTTGTTTTGGCTTCTCTACTGGCCGTACAAAAGCAGATTTGTGGTTTTGGCGTTTCCACAGTCCGTACAACGACTTGAATAGCAGATTTCTTGTTTTGGCTCCTTTTCTGGCCGTACAACGACTTGAAAAGAGGATTTGTGGTTTTAGCTTCTCTTTTGGCCGTAACACAGCAGATTTATGGTTTTGGCTTTCTCCACAAACCGTACAACGACATGAATAGCAGATTTCTAGTTTTGGCTTCTTTTCTGGCCGTACAAGGACTTAAAAAGCAGATTTGTTGTTTTGGCTTCTCCACAAACCGTACAACGACTTGACCAGCAGATTTGTGGTAATGGTGCTTCTGTTCTGGCAGTATAACGACTTGAATAGCAGATTTGTGGTTTTGGCTTCTCTTTTCGCCGTAATACAGCAGATTTGTGGTTTTGGCATCTCTACTGGCCGTACAAAAGCAGATTTGTGGTTTTGGCTTCTCCAGAAACCGTACAACGACTTGAAAAGCAGATTTCTGGTTTTGGCTCCTTTTCTGGCCGTACAAAAGCAGATTTGTGGTTTTGGCTTTTCCACAATCCGTACAACGACTTGAATAGCAGATTTCTAGTTTTGGCTTCTTTTCTGGCCGTACAAGGACTTAAAACGCAGATTTGTTGTTTTGGCTTCTCCACAAATTGTACAACGACTTGACTAGCAGATTTGTGGTAATGGTGCTTCTGTTCTGGCCTTACAACGACTTGAATAGCAGATTTGTGGTTTTGGCTTCTCTTTTCGCCTTAATACAGCAGATTTGTGGTTTTGGCTTCTCTACTGGACGTACAAAAGCAGATTTGTGGTTTTGGCTTCTCCAGAAACCGTACAACGACTTAAAAAGCAGATTTCTAGTTTTGGCTCCTTTTCTGGCCGTACAAAAGCAGATTTGTGGTTTTGGCTTTTCCACAATCCGTACAACGTCTTGAATAGCAGATTTCTTGTTTTGGCTTCTTTTCTGGCCGTAAAACAGCAGATTTGTGGTTTTGGTTTTTCCACAATCCGTACAACGACTTCAATAGCAGATTTCTAGTTTTGGCTTCTTTTCTGGCCGTACAAGGACTTAAAACGCAGATTTGTAGTTTTGGCTTCTCCACAAACCGTACAACGACTTGACTAGCAGATTTGTGGTAATGGTGCTTCTGTTCTGGCCGTAAAACGACTTGAACAGCAGATTTGTGGTTTTGGCTTCTCTTTTCTCGTAATACAGCAGATTTGTGGTTTTGGCTTCTCTACTGGCCGTACAAAAGCAGATTTGTGGTTTTAGCTTTTCCACAATCCGTACAACGACTTGAATAGCAGATTTGTGGTAATGCTGCTTCTGTTCTGGCCGTACAACGACTTGAATAGCAGATTTGTGGTTTTGGCTTCTCTAATGGCCGTACAAAAGCAGATTTGTGGTTTTGGCTTCTCCAGAAACCGTACATTGACTTGAAAAGCAGATTTCTGGTTTTGGCTCCTTTTCTGGCCGTACAAAAGCAGATTTGTGGGTTTTGGCTTCTCTTTTCGCCTTAATACAGCAGATTTGTGGTTTTGGCTTCTCTACTGGACGTACAAAGGCAGATTTGTGGTTTTGGCTTCTCCAGAAACCGTACAACAACTTGAAAAGCAGATTTCTGGTTTTGGCTCCTTTTCTGGCCGTACAAAAGCAGATTTGTGGTTTTAGCTTTTCCACAATCCATACAACGACTTGAATAGCAGATTTCTTGTTTTGGCTTTTTTTCTGGCCGTAAAACAGCAGATTTATGGTTTTGGCTCTCTCCACAAACCGTACAACGACTTGAATAGCAGATTTCTAGTTTTGGCTTCTTTACTGGCCGTACAAGGACTTAAAAAGCAGATTTGCTGTTTTGGCTTCTCCACAAACCGTACAACGACTTGACTAGCAGATTTGTGGTAATGCTGCTTCTGTTCTGGCCGTACAACGACTTGAATAGCAGATTTGTGGTTTTGGCTTCTATTTTTACCGTAATACAGCAGATTTGTGGTTTTGGCTTCTCTACTGGCCGTACAAAAGCAGATTTGTGGTTTTGGCTTCTCCAGAAACCGTACAACGACTTAAAAAGCAGATTTCTAGTTTTGGCTCCTTTTCTGGCCGTACAAAAGCAGATTTGTGGTTTTGGCTTTTCCACAATCCGTACAACGTCTTGAATAGCAGATTTCTTGTTTTGGCTTCTTTTCTGGCCGTAAAACAGCAGATTTGTGGTTTTGGTTTTTCCACAATCCGTACAACGACTTCAATAGCAGATTTCTAGTTTTGGCTTCTTTTCTGGCCGTACAAGGACTTAAAACGCAGATTTGTAGTTTTGGCTTCTCCACAAACCGTACAACGACTTGACTAGCAGATTTGTGGTAATGGTGCTTCTGTTCTGGCCGTAAAACGACTTGAATAGCAGATTTGTGGTTTTGGCTTCTCTTTTCTCCGTAATACAGCAGATTTGTGGTTTTGGCTTCTCTACTGGCCGTACAAAAGCAGATTTGTGGTTTTAGCTTTTCCACAATCCGTACAACGACTTGAATAGCAGATTTGTGGTAATGCTGCTTCTGTTCTGGCCGTACAACGACTTGAATAGCAGATTTGTGGTTTTGGCTTCTCTTTTCGCCGTAATACAGCAGATTTGTGGTTTTGGCTTCTCTAATGGCCGTACAAAAGCAGATTTGTGGTTTTGGCTTCTCCAGAAACCGTACAACGACTTGAAAAGCAGAATTCTGGTTTTGGCTCCTTTTCTGGCCGTACAAAAGCAGATTTGTGGTTTTGGCTTTTCCACAATCCGTACAACGTTCTGAATAGCAGATTTCTTGTTTTGGCTTCTTTTCTGGCCGTAAATCAGCAGATTTGTGGTTTTGGCTTCTCCAGAAACCGTACAACGACTTGAATAGCAGATTTCTAGTTTTGGCTTCTTTTCTGGCCGTACATGGACTTAAAACGCAGATTTGTTGTTTTGGCTTCTCCACAAACCGTACAACGACTTGACTAGCAGATTTGTGGTAATGGTGCTTCTGTTCTGGCCGTACAACGACTTGAATAGCAGATTTGTGGTTTTGGCTTCTCTTTTCGCCGTAATACAGCAGATTTGTGGTTTTGGCTTCTCTACTGGCCGTACAAAAGCAGATTTGTGGTTTTGGCTTCTCCAGAAACCGTACAACGACTTGAAAAGCAGATTTCTGGTTTTGGCTCCTTTTCTGGCCGTACAAAAGCAGATTTGTGGTTTTGGCTTTTCCACAATCCGTACAACGACTTGACTAGCAGATTTGTGGTAATGGTGCTTCTGTTCTGGCCGTACAACGACTTGAATAGCAGATTTGTGGTTTTGGCTTCTCTTTTCTCCGTAATACAGCAAATTTGTGGTTTTGGCTTTTCTACTGGACGTACAAAAGCAGATTTGTGGTTTTGGCTTCTCCAGAAACCGTACAACGACTTGAAAAGCAGATTTCTTGTATTGGCTTCTTTTCTGGCCGTAAAACAGCAGATTTGTGGTTTTGGCTTCTCCAGAAACTGTACAACGACTTGAATAGCAGATTTCTAGTTTTGGCTTCTTTTCTGGCCGTACAAGGACTTAAAACGCAGATTTGTTGTTTTGGCTTCTCCACAAACCGTACAACGACTTGACTAGCAGATTTGTGGTAATGGTGCTTCTGTTCTGGCCGTACAACGACTTGAATAGCAGATTTGTGGTTTTGGCTTTTCCACAATCCGTACAACGACTTGACTAGCAGATTTGTGGTAATGGTGCTTCTGTTCTGGCCGTACAACGACTTGAATAGCAGATTTGTGGTTTTGGCTTCTCTTTTCTCCGTAATACAGCAGATTTGTGGTTTTGGCTTCTCTACTGGACGTACAAAAGCAGATTTGTGGTTTTGGCTTCTCCAGAAACCGTACAACGACTTGAAAAGCAGATTTCTGGTTTTGGCTCCTTTTCTGGCCGTACAAAAGCAGATTTGTGGTTTTAGCTTCTCTTTTCGCCGTAATACAGCAGATTTGTGGTTTTGGCTTCTCTACTGGCCGTACAAAAGCAGATTTGTGGTTTTGGCTTCTCCAGAAACCGTACAACGACTTGAAAAGCAGATTTCTGGTTTTGGCTCCTTTTCTGGCCGTACAAAAGCAGATTTGTGGTTTTGGCTTTTCCACAATCCGTACAACGACTTGAATAGCAGATTTCTAGTTTTGGCTTCTTTTCTGGCCGTACAAGGACTTAAAACGCAGATTTGTTGTTTTGGCTTCTCCACAAACCGTACAACGACTTGACTAGCAGATTTGTGGTAATGGTGCTTCTGTTCTGGCCGTACAACGACTTGAATAGCAGATTTGTGGTTTTGGCTTCTCTTTTCTCCGTAATACAGCAGATTTGTGGTTTTGGCTTCTCTACTGGCCGTACAAAAGCAGATTTGTGGTTTTGGCTTCTCCAGAAACCGTACAACGACTTGAAAAGCAGATTTCTTGTTTTGGCTTCTTTTCTGGCCGTAAAACAGCAGATTTGTTGTTTTGGCTTCTCTACTGGCCGTACAAAAGCAGATTTGTGGTTTTGGCGTTTCCACAGTCCGTACAACGACTTGAATAGCAGATTTCTTGTTTTGGCTCCTTTTCTGGCCGTACAACGACTTGAAAAGAGGATTTGTGGTTTTAGCTTCTCTTTTGGCCGTAACACAGCAGATTTATGGTTTTGGCTTTCTCCACAAACCGTACAACGACATGAATAGCAGATTTCTAGTTTTGGCTTCTTTTCTGGCCGTACAAGGACTTAAAAAGCAGATTTGTTGTTTTGGCTTCTCCACAAACCGTACAACGACTTGACCAGCAGATTTGTGGTAATGGTGCTTCTGTTCTGGCAGTATAACGACTTGAATAGCAGATTTGTGGTTTTGGCTTCTCTTTTCGCCGTAATACAGCAGATTTGTGGTTTTGGCTTCTCTACTGGCCGTACAAAAGCAGATTTGTGGTTTTGGCTTCTCCAGAAACCGTACAACGACTTGAAAAGCAGATTTCTGGTTTTGGCTCCTTTTCTGGCCGTACAAAAGCAGATTTGTGGTTTTGGCTTTTCCACAATCCGTACAACGACTTGAATAGCAGATTTCTAGTTTTGGCTTCTTTTCTGGCCGTACAAGGACTTAAAACGCAGATTTGTTGTTTTGGCTTCTCCACAAATTGTACAACGACTTGACTAGCAGATTTGTGGTAATGGTGCTTCTGTTCTGGCCTTACAACGACTTGAATAGCAGATTTGTGGTTTTGGCTTCTCTTTTCGCCTTAATACAGCAGATTTGTGGTTTTGGCTTCTCTACTGGACGTACAAAAGCAGATTTGTGGTTTTGGCTTCTCCAGAAACCGTACAACGACTTGAAAAGCAGATTTCTGGTTTTGGCTCCTTTTCTGGCCGTACAAAAGCAGATTTGTGGTTTTGGCTTTTCCACAATCCGTACAACGACTTGAATAGCAGATTTCTAGTTTTGGCTTCTTTTCTGGCCGTACAAGGACTTAAAACGCAGATTTGTTGTTTTGGCTTCTCCACAAACCGTACAACGACTTGACTAGCAGATTTGTGGTAATGGTGCTTCTGTTCTGGCCGTACAACGACTTGAATAGCAGATTTGTGGTTTTGGCTTCTCTTTTCTCCGTAATACAGCAGATTTGTGGTTTTGGCTTCTCTACTGGCCGTACAAAAGCAGATTTGTGGTTTTGGCTTCTCCAGAAACCGTACAACGACTTGAAAAGCAGATTTCTTGTTTTGGCTTCTTTTCTGGCCGTAAAACAGCAGATTTGTTGTTTTGGCTTCTCTACTGGCCGTACAAAAGCAGATTTGTGGTTTTGGCGTTTCCACAGTCCGTACAACGACTTGAATAGCAGATTTCTTGTTTTGGCTCCTTTTCTGGCCGTACAACGACTTGAAAAGAGGATTTGTGGTTTTAGCTTCTCTTTTGGCCGTAACACAGCAGATTTATGGTTTTGGCTTTCTCCACAAACCGTACAACGACATGAATAGCAGATTTCTAGTTTTGGCTTCTTTTCTGGCCGTACAAGGACTTAAAAAGCAGATTTGTTGTTTTGGCTTCTCCACAAACCGTACAACGACTTGACCAGCAGATTTGTGGTAATGGTGCTTCTGTTCTGGCAGTATAACGACTTGAATAGCAGATTTGTGGTTTTGGCTTCTCTTTTCGCCGTAATACAGCAGATTTGTGGTTTTGGCTTCTCTACTGGCCGTACAAAAGCAGATTTGTGGTTTTGGCTTCTCCAGAAACCGTACAACGACTTGAAAAGCAGATTTCTGGTTTTGGCTCCTTTTCTGGCCGTACAAAAGCAGATTTGTGGTTTTGGCTTTTCCACAATCCGTACAACGACTTGAATAGCAGATTTCTAGTTTTGGCTTCTTTTCTGGCCGTACAAGGACTTAAAACGCAGATTTGTTGTTTTGGCTTCTCCACAAATTGTACAACGACTTGACTAGCAGATTTGTGGTAATGGTGCTTCTGTTCTGGCCTTACAACGACTTGAATAGCAGATTTGTGGTTTTGGCTTCTCTTTTCGCCTTAATACAGCAGATTTGTGGTTTTGGCTTCTCTACTGGACGTACAAAAGCAGATTTGTGGTTTTGGCTTCTCCAGAAACCGTACAACGACTTAAAAAGCAGATTTCTAGTTTTGGCTCCTTTTCTGGCCGTACAAAAGCAGATTTGTGGTTTTGGCTTTTCCACAATCCGTACAACGTCTTGAATAGCAGATTTCTTGTTTTGGCTTCTTTTCTGGCCGTAAAACAGCAGATTTGTGGTTTTGGTTTTTCCACAATCCGTACAACGACTTCAATAGCAGATTTCTAGTTTTGGCTTCTTTTCTGGCCGTACAAGGACTTAAAACGCAGATTTGTAGTTTTGGCTTCTCCACAAACCGTACAACGACTTGACTAGCAGATTTGTGGTAATGGTGCTTCTGTTCTGGCCGTAAAACGACTTGAACAGCAGATTTGTGGTTTTGGCTTCTCTTTTCTCGTAATACAGCAGATTTGTGGTTTTGGCTTCTCTACTGGCCGTACAAAAGCAGATTTGTGGTTTTAGCTTTTCCACAATCCGTACAACGACTTGAATAGCAGATTTGTGGTAATGCTGCTTCTGTTCTGGCCGTACAACGACTTGAATAGCAGATTTGTGGTTTTGGCTTCTCTTTTCGCCGTAATACAGCAGATTTGTGGTTTTGGCTTCTCTAATGGCCGTACAAAAGCAGATTTGTGGTTTTGGCTTCTCCAGAAACCGTACATTGACTTGAAAAGCAGATTTCTGGTTTTGGCTCCTTTTCTGGCCGTACAAAAGCAGATTTGTGGGTTTTGGCTTCTCTTTTCGCCTTAATACAGCAGATTTGTGGTTTTGGCTTCTCTACTGGACGTACAAAGGCAGATTTGTGGTTTTGGCTTCTCCAGAAACCGTACAACAACTTGAAAAGCAGATTTCTGGTTTTGGCTCCTTTTCTGGCCGTACAAAAGCAGATTTGTGGTTTTAGCTTTTCCACAATCCGTACAACGACTTGAATAGCAGATTTCTTGTTTTGGCTTTTTTTCTGGCCGTAAAACAGCAGATTTATGGTTTTGGCTCTCTCCACAAACCGTACAACGACTTGAATAGCAGATTTCTAGTTTTGGCTTCTTTACTGGCCGTACAAGGACTTAAAAAGCAGATTTGCTGTTTTGGCTTCTCCACAAACCGTACAACGACTTGACTAGCAGATTTGTGGTAATGCTGCTTCTGTTCTGGCCGTACAACGACTTGAATAGCAGATTTGTGGTTTTGGCTTCTATTTTTACCGTAATACAGCAGATTTGTGGTTTTGGCTTCTCTACTGGCCGTACAAAAGCAGATTTGTGGTTTTGGCTTCTCCAGAAACCGTACAACGACTTAAAAAGCAGATTTCTAGTTTTGGCTCCTTTTCTGGCCGTACAAAAGCAGATTTGTGGTTTTGGCTTTTCCACAATCCGTACAACGTTCTGAATAGCAGATTTCTTGTTTTGGCTTCTTTTCTGGCCGTAAATCAGCAGATTTGTGGTTTTGGCTTCTCCAGAAACCGTACAACGACTTGAAAAGCAGATTTCTGGTTTTGGCTCCTTTTCTGGCCGTACAAAAGCAGATTTGTGGTTTTGGCTTTTCCACAATCCGTACAACGACTTGAATAGCAGATTTCTAGTTTTGGCTTCTTTTCTGGCCGTACATGGACTTTAAACGCAGATTTGTTGTTTTGGCTTCTCCACAAACCGTACAACGACTTGACTAGCAGATTTGTGGTAATGGTGCTTCTGTTCTGGCCGTACAACGACTTGAATAGCAGATTTGTGGTTTTGGCTTCTCTTTTCGCCGTAATACAGCAGATTTGTGGTTTTGGCTTCTCTACTGGCCGTACAAAAGCAGATTTGTGGTTTTGGCTTCTCCAGAAACCGTACAACGACTTGAAAAGCAGATTTCTGGTTTTGGCTCCTTTTCTGGCCGTACAAAAGCAGATTTGTGGTTTTGGCTTTTCCACAATCCGTACAACGACTTGACTAGCAGATTTGTGGTAATGGTGCTTCTGTTCTGGCCGTACAACGACTTGAATAGCAGATTTGTGGTTTTGGCTTCTCTTTTCTCCGTAATACAGCAAATTTGTGGTTTTGGCTTTTCTACTGGACGTACAAAAGCAGATTTGTGGTTTTGGCTTCTCCAGAAACCGTACAACGACTTGAAAAGCAGATTTCTTGTATTGGCTTCTTTTCTGGCCGTAAAACAGCAGATTTGTGGTTTTGGCTTCTCCAGAAACTGTACAACGACTTGAATAGCAGATTTCTAGTTTTGGCTTCTTTTCTGGCCGTACAAGGACTTAAAACGCAGATTTGTTGTTTTGGCTTCTCCACAAACCGTACAACGACTTGACTAGCAGATTTGTGGTAATGGTGCTTCTGTTCTGGCCGTACAACGACTTGAATAGCAGATTTGTGGTTTTGGCTTTTCCACAATCCGTACAACGACTTGACTAGCAGATTTGTGGTAATGGTGCTTCTGTTCTGGCCGTACAACGACTTGAATAGCAGATTTGTGGTTTTGGCTTCTCTTTTCTCCGTAATACAGCAGATTTGTGGTTTTGGCTTCTCTACTGGACGTACAAAAGCAGATTTGTGGTTTTGGCTTCTCCAGAAACCGTACAACGACTTGAAAAGCAGATTTCTGGTTTTGGCTCCTTTTCTGGCCGTACAAAAGCAGATTTGTGGTTTTAGCTTCTCTTTTCGCCGTAATACAGCAGATTTGTGGTTTTGGCTTCTCTACTGGCCGTACAAAAGCAGATTTGTGGTTTTAGCTTTTCCACAATCCGTACAACGACTTGAATAGCAGATTTGTGGTAATGCTGCTTCTGTTCTGGCCGTACAACGACTTGAATAGCAGATTTGTGGTTTTGGCTTCTCTTTTCGCCGTAATACAGCAGATTTGTGGTTTTGGCTTCTCTAATGGCCGTACAAAAGCAGATTTCTGGTTTTGGCTTCTCCAGAAACCGTACAACGACTTGAAAAGAAGATTTCTGGTTTTGGCTCCTTTTCTGGCCGTACAAAAGCAGATTTGTGGTTTTGGCTTTTCCACAATCCGTACAACGACTTGAATAGCAGATTTCTAGTTTTGGCTTCTTTTCTGGCCGTACATGGACTTAAAACGCAGATTTGATGTTTTGGCTTCTCCACAAACCGTATAACGACTTGACTAGCAGATTTGTGGTAATGGTGCTTCTGTTCTGGCCGTACAACGACTTGAATAGCAGATTTGTGGTTTTGGCTTCTCTTTTCGCCGTAATACAGCAGATTTGTGGTTTTGGCTTCTCTACTGGCCGTACAAAAGCAGATTTGTGGTTTTGGCTTCTCCAGAAACCGTACAACGACTTGAAAAGCAGATTTCTAGTTTTGGCTCCTTTTCTGGCCGTACAAAAGCAGATTTGTGGTTTTGGCTTTTCCACAATCCGTACAACGTCTTGAATAGCAGATTTCTTGTATTGGCTTCTTTTCTGGCCGTAAAACAGCAGATTTGTGGTTTTGGCTTTTCCAGAAACTGTACAACGACTTGAAAAGCAGATTTCTGGTTTTGGCTCCTTTTCTGGCCGTACAAAAGCAGATTTGTGGTTTTGGTTTTTCCACAATCCGTACAACGACTTGAATAGCAGATTTCTAGTTTTGGCTTCTTTTCTGGCCGTACAAGGACTTAAAACGCAGATTTGTTGTTTTGGCTTCTCCACAAACCGTACAACGACTTGACTAGCAGATTTGTGGTAATGGTGCTTCTGTTCTGGCCGTACAACGACTTGAATAGCAGATTTGTGGTTTTGGCTTCTCTTTTCGCCGTAATACAGCAGATTTGTGGTTTTGGCTTCTCTACTGGCCGTACAAAAGCAGATTTGTGGTTTTGGCTTCTCCAGAAATCGTACAACGACTTGAAAAGCAGATTTCTTGTTTTGGCTTCTTTTCTGGCCGTAAAACAGCAGATTTGTTGTTTTGGCTTCTCTACTGGCCGTACAAAAGCAGATGTGTGGTTTTGGCGTTTCCACAGTCCGTACAACGACTTGAATAGCAGATTTCTTGTTTTGGCTCCTTTTCTGGCCGTACAACGACTTGAAAAGAGGATTTGTGGTTTTAGCTTCTCTTTTGGCCGTAACACAGCAGATTTATGGTTTTGGCTCTCTCCACAAACCGTACAACGACATGAATAGCAGATTTCTAGTTTTGGCTTCTTTTCTGGCCGTACAAGGACTTAAAAAGCAGATTTGTTGTTTTGGCTTCTCCACAAACCGTTTAACGACTTGACTAGCAGATTTGTGGTAATGGTGCTTCTGTTCTGGCAGTACAACGACTTGAATAGCAGATTTGTGGTTTTCGCTTCTCTTTTCGCCGTAATACAGCAGATTTGTGGTTTTGGCTTCTCTACTGGCCGTACAAAAGCAGATTTGTGGTTTTGGCTTCTCCAGAAACCGTACAACGACTTGAAAAGCAGATTTCTGGTTTTGGCTCCTTTTCTGGCCGTACAACAGCAGATTTGTGGTTTTGGCTTTTCCACAATCCGTACAACGTCTTGAATAGCAGATTTCTGGTTTTGGCTCCTTTTCTGGCCGTACAAAAGCAGATTTGTGGTTTTGGCTTTTCCACAATCCGTACAACGACTTGAATAGCAGATTTCTAGTTTTGGCTTCTTTTCTGGCCGTACAAGGACTTAAAACGCAGATTTGTTGTTTTGGCTTCTCCACAAATTGTACAACGACTTGACTAGCAGATTTGTGGTAATGGTGCTTCTGTTCTGGCCTTACAACGACTTGAATAGCAGATTTGTGGTTTTGGCTTCTCTACTGGACGTACAAAGGCAGATTTGTGGTTTTGGCTTCTCCAGAAACCGTACAACAACTTGAAAAGCAGATTTCTGGTTTTGGCTCCTTTTCTGGCCGTACAAAAGCAGATTTGTGGTTTAAGCTTCTCTTTTCGCCGTAATACAGCAGATTTGTGGTTTTGGCTTCTCTACTGGCCGTTCAAAAGCAGATTTGTGGTTTTAGCTTTTCCACAATCCGTACAACGACTTGAATAGCAGATTTGTGGTAATGCTGCTTCTGTTCTGGCCGTACAACGACTTGAATAGCAGATTTGTGGTTTTGGCTTCTCTTTTCGCCGTAATACAGCAGATTTGTGGTTTTGGCTTCTCTAATGGCCGTACAAAAGCAGATTTGTGGTTTTGGCTTCTCCAGAAACCGTACAACGACTTGAAAAGCAGATTTCTGGTTTTGGCTCCTTTTGTGGCCGTACAAAAGCAGATTTGTGGTTTTGGCTTTTCCACAATCCGTACAACGTTCTGAATAGCAGATTTCTTGTTTTGGCTTCTTTTCTGGCCGTAAAACAGCAGATTTGTGGTTTTGGCTTCTCCAGAAACCGTACAACGACTTGAAAAGCAGATTTCTGGTTTTGGCTCCTTTTCTGGCCGTACAAAAGCAGATTTGTGGTTTTGGCTTTTCCACAATCCGTACAACGACTTGAATAGCAGATTTCTAGTTTTGGCTTCTTTCTGGCCGTACATGGACTTAAAACGCAGATTTGATGTTTTGGCTTCTCCACAAACCGTACAACGACTTGACTAGCAGATTTGTGGTAATGGTGCTTTTGTTCTGGCCGTACAACGACTTGAATAGCAGATTTGTGGTTTTGGCTTCTCTTTTCGCCGTAATACAGCAGATTTGTGGTTTTGGCTTCTCTACTGGCCGTACAAAAGCAGATTTGTGGTTTTGGCTTCTCCAGAAACCGTACAACGACTTGAAAAGCAGATTTCTGGTTTTGGCTCATTTTCTGGCCGTACAAAAGCAGATTTGTGGTTTTGGCTTTTCCACAATCCGTACAACGTCTTGAATAGCAGAATTCTTGTATTGGCTTCTTTTCTGGCCGTAAAACAGCAGATTTGTGGTTTTGGCTCTCTCCACAAACCGTACAACGACTTGAATAGCAGATTTCTAATTTTGGCTTCTTTACTGGCCGTACAAGGACTTAAAAAGCAGATTTGCTGTTTTGGCTTCTCCACAAACCGTACAACGACTTGACTAGCAGATTTGTGGTAATGCTGCTTCTGTTCTGGCCGTACAACGACTTGAATAGCAGATTTGTGGTTTTGGCTTCTATTTTCGCCGTAATACAGCAGATTTGTGGTTTTGGCTTCTCTACTGGCCGTACAAAAGCAGATTTGTGGTTTTGGCTTCTCCAGAAACCGTACAACGACTTAAAAAGCAGATTTCTAGTTTTGGCTCCTTTTCTGGCCGTACAAAAGCAGATTTGTGGTTTTGGCTTTTCCACAATCCGTACAACGTCTTGAATAGCAGATTTCTTGTTTTGGCTTCTTTTCTGGCCGTAAAACAGCAGATTTGTGGTTTTGGTTTTTCCACAATCCGTACAACGACTTCAATAGCAGATTTCTAGTTTTGGCTTCTTTTCTGGCCGTACAAGGACTTAAAACGCAGATTTGTAGTTTTGGCTTCTCCACAAACCGTACAACGACTTGACTAGCAGATTTGTGGTAATGGTGCTTCTGTTCTGGCCGTAAAACGACTTGAACAGCAGATTTGTGGTTTTGGCTTCTCTTTTCTCGTAATACAGCAGATTTGTGGTTTTGGCTTCTCTACTGGCCGTACAAAAGCAGATTTGTGGTTTTAGCTTTTCCACAATCCGTACAACGACTTGAATAGCAGATTTGTGGTAATGCTGCTTCTGTTCTGGCCGTACAACGACTTGAATAGCAGATTTGTGGTTTTGGCTTCTCTTTTCGCCGTAATACAGCAGATTTGTGGTTTTGGCTTCTCTAATGGCCGTACAAAAGCAGATTTGTGGTTTTGGCTTCTCCAGAAACCGTACAACGACTTGAAAAGCAGATTTCTGGTTTTGGCTCCTTTTCTGGCCGTACAAAAGCAGATTTGTGGGTTTTGGCTTCTCTTTTCGCCTTAATACAGCAGATTTGTGGTTTTGGCTTCTCTACTGGACGTACAAAGGCAGATTTGTGGTTTTGGCTTCTCCAGAAACCGTACAACAACTTGAAAAGCAGATTTCTGGTTTTGGCTCCTTTTCTGGCCGTACAAAAGCAGATTTGTGGTTTTAGCTTTTCCACAATCCGTACAACGACTTGAATAGCAGATTTCTTGTTTTGGCTTTTTTTCTGGCCGTAAAACAGCAGATTTATGGTTTTGGCTCTCTCCACAAACCGTACAACGACTTGAATAGCAGATTTCTAGTTTTGGCTTCTTTACTGGCCGTACAAGGACTTAAAAAGCAGATTTGCTGTTTTGGCTTCTCCACAAACCGTACAACGACTTGACTAGCAGATTTGTGGTAATGCTGCTTCTGTTCTGGCCGTACAACGACTTGAATAGCAGATTTGTGGTTTTGGCTTCTATTTTTACCGTAATACAGCAGATTTGTGGTTTTGGCTTCTCTACTGGCCGTACAAAAGCAGATTTGTGGTTTTGGCTTCTCCAGAAACCGTACAACGACTTAAAAAGCAGATTTCTAGTTTTGGCTCCTTTTCTGGCCGTACAAAAGCAGATTTGTGGTTTTGGCTTTTCCACAATCCGTACAACGTCTTGAATAGCAGATTTCTTGTTTTGGCTTCTTTTCTGGCCGTAAAACAGCAGATTTGTGGTTTTGGTTTTTCCACAATCCGTACAACGACTTCAATAGCAGATTTCTAGTTTTGGCTTCTTTTCTGGCCGTACAAGGACTTAAAACGCAGATTTGTAGTTTTGGCTTCTCCACAAACCGTACAACGACTTGACTAGCAGATTTGTGGTAATGGTGCTTCTGTTCTGGCCGTAAAACGACTTGAATAGCAGATTTGTGGTTTTGGCTTCTCTTTTCTCCGTAATACAGCAGATTTGTGGTTTTGGCTTCTCTACTGGCCGTACAAAAGCAGATTTGTGGTTTTAGCTTTTCCACAATCCGTACAACGACTTGAATAGCAGATTTGTGGTAATGCTGCTTCTGTTCTGGCCGTACAACGACTTGAATAGCAGATTTGTGGTTTTGGCTTCTCTTTTCGCCGTAATACAGCAGATTTGTGGTTTTGGCTTCTCTAATGGCCGTACAAAAGCAGATTTGTGGTTTTGGCTTCTCCAGAAACCGTACAACGACTTGAAAAGCAGATTTCTGGTTTTGGCTCCTTTTCTGGCCGTACAAAAGCAGATTTGTGGTTTTGGCTTTTCCACAATCCGTACAACGTTCTGAATAGCAGATTTCTTGTTTTGGCTTCTTTTCTGGCCGTAAAACAGCAGATTTGTGGTTTTGGCTTCTCCAGAAACCGTACAACGACTTGAAAAGCAGATTTCTGGTTTTGGCTCCTTTTCTGGCCGTACAAAAGCAGATTTGTGGTTTTGGCTTTTCCACAATCCGTACAACGACTTGAATAGCAGATTTCTAGTTTTGGCTTCTTTTCTGGCCGTACAACGACTTGAATAGCAGATTTGTGGTTTTGGCTTCTCTTTTCGCCGTAATACAGCAGATTTGTGGTTTTGGCTTCTCTACTGGCCGTACAAAAGCAGATTTGTGGTTTTGGCTTCTCCAGAAACCGTACAACGACTTGAAAAGCAGATTTCTGGTTTTGGCTCCTTTTCTGGCCGTACAAAAGCAGATTTGTGGTTTTGGTTTTTCCACAATCCGTACAACGACTTGAATAGCAGATTTCTAGTTTTGGCTTCTTTTCTGGCCGTACAAGGACTTAAAACGCAGATTTGTTGTTTTGGCTTCTCCACAAACCGTACAACGACTTGACTAGCAGATTTGTGGTAATGGTGCTTCTGTTCTGGCCGTACAACGACTTGAATAGCAGATTTGTGGTTTTGGCTTCTCTTTTCTCCGTAATACAGCAGATTTGTGGTTTTGGCTTCTCTACTGGCCGTACAAAAGCAGATTTGTGGTTTTGGCTTCTCCAGAAACCGTACAACGACTTGAAAAGCAGATTTCTTGTTTTGGCTTCTTTTCTGGCCGTAAAACAGCAGATTTGTTGTTTTGGCTTCTCTACTGGCCGTACAAAAGCAGATTTGTGGTTTTGGCGTTTCCACAGTCCGTACAACGACTTGAATAGCAGATTTCTTGTTTTGGCTCCTTTTCTGGCCGTACAACGACTTGAAAAGAGGATTTGTGGTTTTAGCTTCTCTTTTGGCCGTAACACAGCAGATTTATGGTTTTGGCTTTCTCCACAAACCGTACAACGACATGAATAGCAGATTTCTAGTTTTGGCTTCTTTTCTGGCCGTACAAGGACTTAAAAAGCAGATTTGTTGTTTTGGCTTCTCCACAAACCGTACAACGACTTGACTAGCAGATTTGTGGTAATGGTGCTTCTGTTCTGGCAGTATAACGACTTGAATAGCAGATTTGTGGTTTTGGCTTCTCTTTTCGCCGTAATACAGCAGATTTGTGGTTTTGGCTTCTCTACTGGCCGTACAAAAGCAGATTTGTGGTTTTGGCTTCTCCAGAAACCGTACAACGACTTGAAAAGCAGATTTCTGGTTTTGGCTCCTTTTCTGGCCGTACAAAAGCA
The DNA here is from genome assembly GCA_949126835.1 of Anisus vortex. Lineage (NCBI taxonomy): Eukaryota > Metazoa > Mollusca > Gastropoda > Planorbidae > Anisus > Anisus vortex. The sequence goes on from CASBPS010000192.1 coordinate 55,143, forward strand.
GATTTGTGGTTTTGGCTTTTCCACAATCCGTACAACGACTTGAATAGCAGATTTCTAGTTTTGGCTTCTTTTCTGGCCGTACAAGGACTTAAAACGCAGATTTGTTGTTTTGGCTTCTCCACAAATTGTACAACGACTTGACTAGCAGATTTGTGGTAATGGTGCTTCTGTTCTGGCCTTACAACGACTTGAATAGCAGATTTGTGGTTTTGGCTTCTCTTTTCGCCTTAATACAGCAGATTTGTGGTTTTGGCTTCTCTACTGGACGTACAAAAGCAGATTTGTGGTTTTGGCTTCTCCAGAAACCGTACAACGACTTAAAAAGCAGATTTCTAGTTTTGGCTCCTTTTCTGGCCGTACAAAAGCAGATTTGTGGTTTTGGCTTTTCCACAATCCGTACAACGTCTTGAATAGCAGATTTCTTGTTTTGGCTTCTTTTCTGGCCGTAAAACAGCAGATTTGTGGTTTTGGTTTTTCCACAATCCGTACAACGACTTGACTAGCAGATTTGTGGTAATGGTGCTTCTGTTCTGGCCGTAAAACGACTTGAACAGCAGATTTGTGGTTTTGGCTTCTCTTTTCTCGTAATACAGCAGATTTGTGGTTTTGGCTTCTCTACTGGCCGTACAAAAGCAGATTTGTGGTTTTAGCTTTTCCACAATCCGTACAACGACTTGAATAGCAGATTTGTGGTAATGCTGCTTCTGTTCTGGCCGTACAACGACTTGAATAGCAGATTTGTGGTTTTGGCTTCTCTTTTCGCCGTAATACAGCAGATTTGTGGTTTTGGCTTCTCTAATGGCCGTACAAAAGCAGATTTGTGGTTTTGGCTTCTCCAGAAACCGTACATTGACTTGAAAAGCAGATTTCTGGTTTTGGCTCCTTTTCTGGCCGTACAAAAGCAGATTTGTGGGTTTTGGCTTCTCTTTTCGCCTTAATACAGCAGATTTGTGGTTTTGGCTTCTCTACTGGACGTACAAAGGCAGATTTGTGGTTTTGGCTTCTCCAGAAACCGTACAACAACTTGAAAAGCAGATTTCTGGTTTTGGCTCCTTTTCTGGCCGTACAAAAGCAGATTTGTGGTTTTGGCTTTTCCACAATCCGTACAACGTTCTGAATAGCAGATTTCTTGTTTTGGCTTCTTTTCTGGCCGTAAAACAGCAGATTTGTGGTTTTGGCTTCTCCAGAAACCGTACAACGACTTGAAAAGCAGATTTCTGGTTTTGGCTCCTTTTCTGGCCGTACAAAAGCAGATTTGTGGTTTTGGCTTTTCCACAATCCGTAAAACGTCTTGAATAGCAGATTTCTTGTATTGGCTTCTTTTCTGGCCGTAAAACAGCAGATTTGTGGTTTTGGCTTCTCTAATGGCCGTACAAAAGCAGATTTGTGGTTTTGGCTTCTCCAGAAACCGTACAACGACTTGAAAAGCAGATTTCTGGTTTTGGCTCCTTTTGTGGCCGTACAAAAGCAGATTTGTGGTTTTGGCTTTTCCACAATCCGTACAACGTTCTGAATAGCAGATTTCTTGTTTTGGCTTCTTTTCTGGCCGTAAAACAGCAGATTTGTGGTTTTGGCTTCTCCAGAAACCGTACAACGACTTGAAAAGCAGATTTCTGGTTTTGGCTCCTTTTCTGGCCGTACAAAAGCAGATTTGTGGTTTTGGCTTTTCCACAATCCGTACAACGACTTGAATAGCAGATTTCTAGTTTTGGCTTCTTTCTGGCCGTACATGGACTTAAAACGCAGATTTGATGTTTTGGCTTCTCCACAAACCGTACAACGACTTGACTAGCAGATTTGTGGTAATGGTGCTTTTGTTCTGGCCGTACAACGACTTGAATAGCAGATTTGTGGTTTTGGCTTCTCTTTTCGCCGTAATACAGCAGATTTGTGGTTTTGGCTTCTCTACTGGCCGTACAAAAGCAGATTTGTGGTTTTGGCTTCTCCAGAAACCGTACAACGACTTGAAAAGCAGATTTCTGGTTTTGGCTCATTTTCTGGCCGTACAAAAGCAGATTTGTGGTTTTGGCTTTTCCACAATCCGTACAACGTCTTGAATAGCAGAATTCTTGTATTGGCTTCTTTTCTGGCCGTAAAACAGCAGATTTGTGGTTTTGGCTCTCTCCACAAACCGTACAACGACTTGAATAGCAGATTTCTAATTTTGGCTTCTTTACTGGCCGTACAAGGACTTAAAAAGCAGATTTGCTGTTTTGGCTTCTCCACAAACCGTACAACGACTTGACTAGCAGATTTGTGGTAATGCTGCTTCTGTTCTGGCCGTACAACGACTTGAATAGCAGATTTGTGGTTTTGGCTTCTATTTTCGCCGTAATACAGCAGATTTGTGGTTTTGGCTTCTCTACTGGCCGTACAAAAGCAGATTTGTGGTTTTGGCTTCTCCAGAAACCGTACAACGACTTAAAAAGCAGATTTCTAGTTTTGGCTCCTTTTCTGGCCGTACAAAAGCAGATTTGTGGTTTTGGCTTTTCCACAATCCGTACAACGTCTTGAATAGCAGATTTCTTGTTTTGGCTTCTTTTCTGGCCGTAAAACAGCAGATTTGTGGTTTTGGTTTTTCCACAATCCGTACAACGACTTCAATAGCAGATTTCTAGTTTTGGCTTCTTTTCTGGCCGTACAAGGACTTAAAACGCAGATTTGTAGTTTTGGCTTCTCCACAAACCGTACAACGACTTGACTAGCAGATTTGTGGTAATGGTGCTTCTGTTCTGGCCGTAAAACGACTTGAACAGCAGATTTGTGGTTTTGGCTTCTCTTTTCTCGTAATACAGCAGATTTGTGGTTTTGGCTTCTCTACTGGCCGTACAAAAGCAGATTTGTGGTTTTAGCTTTTCCACAATCCGTACAACGACTTGAATAGCAGATTTGTGGTAATGCTGCTTCTGTTCTGGCCGTACAACGACTTGAATAGCAGATTTGTGGTTTTGGCTTCTCTTTTCGCCGTAATACAGCAGATTTGTGGTTTTGGCTTCTCTAATGGCCGTACAAAAGCAGATTTGTGGTTTTGGCTTCTCCAGAAACCGTACAACGACTTGAAAAGCAGATTTCTGGTTTTGGCTCCTTTTCTGGCCGTACAAAAGCAGATTTGTGGGTTTTGGCTTCTCTTTTCGCCTTAATACAGCAGATTTGTGGTTTTGGCTTCTCTACTGGACGTACAAAGGCAGATTTGTGGTTTTGGCTTCTCCAGAAACCGTACAACAACTTGAAAAGCAGATTTCTGGTTTTGGCTCCTTTTCTGGCCGTACAAAAGCAGATTTGTGGTTTTAGCTTTTCCACAATCCGTACAACGACTTGAATAGCAGATTTCTTGTTTTGGCTTTTTTTCTGGCCGTAAAACAGCAGATTTATGGTTTTGGCTCTCTCCACAAACCGTACAACGACTTGAATAGCAGATTTCTAGTTTTGGCTTCTTTACTGGCCGTACAAGGACTTAAAAAGCAGATTTGCTGTTTTGGCTTCTCCACAAACCGTACAACGACTTGACTAGCAGATTTGTGGTAATGCTGCTTCTGTTCTGGCCGTACAACGACTTGAATAGCAGATTTGTGGTTTTGGCTTCTATTTTTACCGTAATACAGCAGATTTGTGGTTTTGGCTTCTCTACTGGCCGTACAAAAGCAGATTTGTGGTTTTGGCTTCTCCAGAAACCGTACAACGACTTAAAAAGCAGATTTCTAGTTTTGGCTCCTTTTCTGGCCGTACAAAAGCAGATTTGTGGTTTTGGCTTTTCCACAATCCGTACAACGTCTTGAATAGCAGATTTCTTGTTTTGGCTTCTTTTCTGGCCGTAAAACAGCAGATTTGTGGTTTTGGTTTTTCCACAATCCGTACAACGACTTCAATAGCAGATTTCTAGTTTTGGCTTCTTTTCTGGCCGTACAAGGACTTAAAACGCAGATTTGTAGTTTTGGCTTCTCCACAAACCGTACAACGACTTGACTAGCAGATTTGTGGTAATGGTGCTTCTGTTCTGGCCGTAAAACGACTTGAATAGCAGATTTGTGGTTTTGGCTTCTCTTTTCTCCGTAATACAGCAGATTTGTGGTTTTGGCTTCTCTACTGGCCGTACAAAAGCAGATTTGTGGTTTTAGCTTTTCCACAATCCGTACAACGACTTGAATAGCAGATTTGTGGTAATGCTGCTTCTGTTCTGGCCGTACAACGACTTGAATAGCAGATTTGTGGTTTTGGCTTCTCTTTTCGCCGTAATACAGCAGATTTGTGGTTTTGGCTTCTCTAATGGCCGTACAAAAGCAGATTTGTGGTTTTGGCTTCTCCAGAAACCGTACAACGACTTGAAAAGCAGATTTCTGGTTTTGGCTCCTTTTCTGGCCGTACAAAAGCAGATTTGTGGTTTTGGCTTTTCCACAATCCGTACAACGTTCTGAATAGCAGATTTCTTGTTTTGGCTTCTTTTCTGGCCGTAAAACAGCAGATTTGTGGTTTTGGCTTCTCCAGAAACCGTACAACGACTTGAAAAGCAGATTTCTGGTTTTGGCTCCTTTTCTGGCCGTACAAAAGCAGATTTGTGGTTTTGGCTTTTCCACAATCCGTACAACGACTTGAATAGCAGATTTCTAGTTTTGGCTTCTTTTCTGGCCGTACAACGACTTGAATAGCAGATTTGTGGTTTTGGCTTCTCTTTTCGCCGTAATACAGCAGATTTGTGGTTTTGGCTTCTCTACTGGCCGTACAAAAGCAGATTTGTGGTTTTGGCTTCTCCAGAAACCGTACAACGACTTGAAAAGCAGATTTCTGGTTTTGGCTCCTTTTCTGGCCGTACAAAAGCAGATTTGTGGTTTTGGTTTTTCCACAATCCGTACAACGACTTGAATAGCAGATTTCTAGTTTTGGCTTCTTTTCTGGCCGTACAAGGACTTAAAACGCAGATTTGTTGTTTTGGCTTCTCCACAAACCGTACAACGACTTGACTAGCAGATTTGTGGTAATGGTGCTTCTGTTCTGGCCGTACAACGACTTGAATAGCAGATTTGTGGTTTTGGCTTCTCTTTTCTCCGTAATACAGCAGATTTGTGGTTTTGGCTTCTCTACTGGCCGTACAAAAGCAGATTTGTGGTTTTGGCTTCTCCAGAAACCGTACAACGACTTGAAAAGCAGATTTCTTGTTTTGGCTTCTTTTCTGGCCGTAAAACAGCAGATTTGTTGTTTTGGCTTCTCTACTGGCCGTACAAAAGCAGATTTGTGGTTTTGGCGTTTCCACAGTCCGTACAACGACTTGAATAGCAGATTTCTTGTTTTGGCTCCTTTTCTGGCCGTACAACGACTTGAAAAGAGGATTTGTGGTTTTAGCTTCTCTTTTGGCCGTAACACAGCAGATTTATGGTTTTGGCTTTCTCCACAAACCGTACAACGACATGAATAGCAGATTTCTAGTTTTGGCTTCTTTTCTGGCCGTACAAGGACTTAAAAAGCAGATTTGTTGTTTTGGCTTCTCCACAAACCGTACAACGACTTGACTAGCAGATTTGTGGTAATGGTGCTTCTGTTCTGGCAGTATAACGACTTGAATAGCAGATTTGTGGTTTTGGCTTCTCTTTTCGCCGTAATACAGCAGATTTGTGGTTTTGGCTTCTCTACTGGCCGTACAAAAGCAGATTTGTGGTTTTGGCTTCTCCAGAAACCGTACAACGACTTGAAAAGCAGATTTCTGGTTTTGGCTCCTTTTCTGGCCGTACAAAAGCAGATTTGTGGTTTTGGCTTTTCCACAATCCGTACAACGACTTGAATAGCAGATTTCTAGTTTTGGCTTCTTTTCTGGCCGTACAAGGACTTAAAACGCAGATTTGTTGTTTTGGCTTCTCCACAAATTGTACAACGACTTGACTAGCAGATTTGTGGTAATGGTGCTTCTGTTCTGGCCTTACAACGACTTGAATAGCAGATTTGTGGTTTTGGCTTCTCTTTTCGCCTTAATACAGCAGATTTGTGGTTTTGGCTTCTCTACTGGACGTACAAAAGCAGATTTGTGGTTTTGGCTTCTCCAGAAACCGTACAACGACTTAAAAAGCAGATTTCTAGTTTTGGCTCCTTTTCTGGCCGTACAAAAGCAGATTTGTGGTTTTGGCTTTTCCACAATCCGTACAACGTCTTGAATAGCAGATTTCTTGTTTTGGCTTCTTTTCTGGCCGTAAAACAGCAGATTTGTGGTTTTGGTTTTTCCACAATCCGTACAACGACTTCAATAGCAGATTTCTAGTTTTGGCTTCTTTTCTGGCCGTACAAGGACTTAAAACGCAGATTTGTAGTTTTGGCTTCTCCACAAACCGTACAACGACTTGACTAGCAGATTTGTGGTAATGGTGCTTCTGTTCTGGCCGTAAAACGACTTGAACAGCAGATTTGTGGTTTTGGCTTCTCTTTTCTCGTAATACAGCAGATTTGTGGTTTTGGCTTCTCTACTGGCCGTACAAAAGCAGATTTGTGGTTTTAGCTTTTCCACAATCCGTACAACGACTTGAATAGCAGATTTGTGGTAATGCTGCTTCTGTTCTGGCCGTACAACGACTTGAATAGCAGATTTGTGGTTTTGGCTTCTCTTTTCGCCGTAATACAGCAGATTTGTGGTTTTGGCTTCTCTAATGGCCGTACAAAAGCAGATTTGTGGTTTTGGCTTCTCCAGAAACCGTACATTGACTTGAAAAGCAGATTTCTGGTTTTGGCTCCTTTTCTGGCCGTACAAAAGCAGATTTGTGGGTTTTGGCTTCTCTTTTCGCCTTAATACAGCAGATTTGTGGTTTTGGCTTCTCTACTGGACGTACAAAGGCAGATTTGTGGTTTTGGCTTCTCCAGAAACCGTACAACAACTTGAAAAGCAGATTTCTGGTTTTGGCTCCTTTTCTGGCCGTACAAAAGCAGATTTGTGGTTTTGGCTTTTCCACAATCCGTACAACGTTCTGAATAGCAGATTTCTTGTTTTGGCTTCTTTTCTGGCCGTAAAACAGCAGATTTGTGGTTTTGGCTTCTCCAGAAACCGTACAACGACTTGAAAAGCAGATTTCTGGTTTTGGCTCCTTTTCTGGCCGTACAAAAGCAGATTTGTGGTTTTGGCTTTTCCACAATCCGTAAAACGTCTTGAATAGCAGATTTCTTGTATTGGCTTCTTTTCTGGCCGTAAAACAGCAGATTTGTGGTTTTGGCTTCTTCAGAAACTGTACAACGACTTGAAAAGCAGATTTATGGTTTTGGCTCCTTTTCTGGCCGTACAAAAGCAGATTTGTGGTTTTGGTTTTTCCACAATCCGTACAACGACTTGAATAGCAGATTTCTAGTTTTGGCTTCTTTTCTGGCCGTACAAGGACTTAAAACGCAGATTTGTTGTTTTGGCTTCTCCACAAACCGTACAACGACTTGACTAGCAGATTTGTGGTAATGGTGCTTCTGTTCTGGCCGTACAACGACTTGAATAGCAGATTTGTGGTTTTGGCTTCTCTTTTCTCCGTAATACAGCAGATTTGTGGTTTTGGCTTCTCTACTGGCCGTACAAAAGCAGATTTGTGGTTTTGGCTTCTCCAGAAACCGTACAACGACTTGAAAAGCAGATTTCTTGTTTTGGCTTCTTTTCTGGCCGTAAAACAGCAGATTTGTTGTTTTGGCTTCTCTACTGGCCGTACAAAAGCAGATTTGTGGTTTTGGCGTTTCCACAGTCCGTACAACGACTTGAATAGCAGATTTCTTGTTTTGGCTCCTTTTCTGGCCGTACAACGACTTGAAAAGAGGATTTGTGGTTTTAGCTTCTCTTTTGGCCGTAACACAGCAGATTTATGGTTTTGGCTTTCTCCACAAACCGTACAACGACATGAATAGCAGATTTCTAGTTTTGGCTTCTTTTCTGGCCGTACAAGGACTTAAAAAGCAGATTTGTTGTTTTGGCTTCTCCACAAACCGTACAACGACTTGACTAGCAGATTTGTGGTAATGGTGCTTCTGTTCTGGCAGTATAACGACTTGAATAGCAGATTTGTGGGTTTTGGCTTCTCTTTTCGCCTTAATACAGCAGATTTGTGGTTTTGGCTTCTCTACTGGACGTACAAAGGCAGATTTGTGGTTTTGGCTTCTCCAGAAACCGTACAACAACTTGAAAAGCAGATTTCTGGTTTTGGCTCCTTTTCTGGCCGTACAAAAGCAGATTTGTGGTTTTAGCTTTTCCACAATCCGTACAACGACTTGAATAGCAGATTTCTTGTTTTGGCTTTTTTTCTGGCCGTAAAACAGCAGATTTATGGTTTTGGCTCTCTCCACAAACCGTACAACGACTTGAATAGCAGATTTCTAGTTTTGGCTTCTTTACTGGCCGTACAAGGACTTAAAAAGCAGATTTGCTGTTTTGGCTTCTCCACAAACCGTACAACGACTTGACTAGCAGATTTGTGGTAATGCTGCTTCTGTTCTGGCCGTACAACGACTTGAATAGCAGATTTGTGGTTTTGGCTTCTATTTTTACCGTAATACAGCAGATTTGTGGTTTTGGCTTCTCTACTGGCCGTACAAAAGCAGATTTGTGGTTTTGGCTTCTCCAGAAACCGTACAACGACTTAAAAAGCAGATTTCTAGTTTTGGCTCCTTTTCTGGCCGTACAAAAGCAGATTTGTGGTTTTGGCTTTTCCACAATCCGTACAACGTCTTGAATAGCAGATTTCTTGTTTTGGCTTCTTTTCTGGCCGTAAAACAGCAGATTTGTGGTTTTGGTTTTTCCACAATCCGTACAACGACTTCAATAGCAGATTTCTAGTTTTGGCTTCTTTTCTGGCCGTACAAGGACTTAAAACGCAGATTTGTAGTTTTGGCTTCTCCACAAACCGTACAACGACTTGACTAGCAGATTTGTGGTAATGGTGCTTCTGTTCTGGCCGTAAAACGACTTGAATAGCAGATTTGTGGTTTTGGCTTCTCTTTTCTCCGTAATACAGCAGATTTGTGGTTTTGGCTTCTCTACTGGCCGTACAAAAGCAGATTTGTGGTTTTAGCTTTTCCACAATCCGTACAACGACTTGAATAGCAGATTTGTGGTAATGCTGCTTCTGTTCTGGCCGTACAACGACTTGAATAGCAGATTTGTGGTTTTGGCTTCTCTTTTCGCCGTAATACAGCAGATTTGTGGTTTTGGCTTCTCTAATGGCCGTACAAAAGCAGATTTGTGGTTTTGGCTTCTCCAGAAACCGTACAACGACTTGAAAAGCAGATTTCTGGTTTTGGCTCCTTTTCTGGCCGTACAAAAGCAGATTTGTGGTTTTGGCTTTTCCACAATCCGTACAACGTTCTGAATAGCAGATTTCTTGTTTTGGCTTCTTTTCTGGCCGTAAAACAGCAGATTTGTGGTTTTGGCTTCTCCAGAAACCGTACAACGACTTGAAAAGCAGATTTCTGGTTTTGGCTCCTTTTCTGGCCGTACAAAAGCAGATTTGTGGTTTTGGCTTTTCCACAATCCGTACAACGACTTGAATAGCAGATTTCTAGTTTTGGCTTCTTTTCTGGCCGTACAACGACTTGAATAGCAGATTTGTGGTTTTGGCTTCTCTTTTCGCCGTAATACAGCAGATTTGTGGTTTTGGCTTCTCTACTGGCCGTACAAAAGCAGATTTGTGGTTTTGGCTTCTCCAGAAACCGTACAACGACTTGAAAAGCAGATTTCTGGTTTTGGCTCCTTTTCTGGCCGTACAAAAGCAGATTTGTGGTTTTGGTTTTTCCACAATCCGTACAACGACTTGAATAGCAGATTTCTAGTTTTGGCTTCTTTTCTGGCCGTACAAGGACTTAAAACGCAGATTTGTTGTTTTGGCTTCTCCACAAACCGTACAACGACTTGACTAGCAGATTTGTGGTAATGGTGCTTCTGTTCTGGCCGTACAACGACTTGAATAGCAGATTTGTGGTTTTGGCTTCTCTTTTCTCCGTAATACAGCAGATTTGTGGTTTTGGCTTCTCTACTGGCCGTACAAAAGCAGATTTGTGGTTTTGGCTTCTCCAGAAACCGTACAACGACTTGAAAAGCAGATTTCTTGTTTTGGCTTCTTTTCTGGCCGTAAAACAGCAGATTTGTTGTTTTGGCTTCTCTACTGGCCGTACAAAAGCAGATTTGTGGTTTTGGCGTTTCCACAGTCCGTACAACGACTTGAATAGCAGATTTCTTGTTTTGGCTCCTTTTCTGGCCGTACAACGACTTGAAAAGAGGATTTGTGGTTTTAGCTTCTCTTTTGGCCGTAACACAGCAGATTTATGGTTTTGGCTTTCTCCACAAACCGTACAACGACATGAATAGCAGATTTCTAGTTTTGGCTTCTTTTCTGGCCGTACAAGGACTTAAAAAGCAGATTTGTTGTTTTGGCTTCTCCACAAACCGTACAACGACTTGACTAGCAGATTTGTGGTAATGGTGCTTCTGTTCTGGCAGTATAACGACTTGAATAGCAGATTTGTGGTTTTGGCTTCTCTTTTCGCCGTAATACAGCAGATTTGTGGTTTTGGCTTCTCTACTGGCCGTACAAAAGCAGATTTGTGGTTTTGGCTTCTCCAGAAACCGTACAACGACTTGAAAAGCAGATTTCTGGTTTTGGCTCCTTTTCTGGCCGTACAAAAGCAGATTTGTGGTTTTGGCTTTTCCACAATCCGTACAACGACTTGAATAGCAGATTTCTAGTTTTGGCTTCTTTTCTGGCCGTACAAGGACTTAAAACGCAGATTTGTTGTTTTGGCTTCTCCACAAATTGTACAACGACTTGACTAGCAGATTTGTGGTAATGGTGCTTCTGTTCTGGCCTTACAACGACTTGAATAGCAGATTTGTGGTTTTGGCTTCTCTTTTCGCCTTAATACAGCAGATTTGTGGTTTTGGCTTCTCTACTGGACGTACAAAAGCAGATTTGTGGTTTTGGCTTCTCCAGAAACCGTACAACGACTTAAAAAGCAGATTTCTAGTTTTGGCTCCTTTTCTGGCCGTACAAAAGCAGATTTGTGGTTTTGGCTTTTCCACAATCCGTACAACGTCTTGAATAGCAGATTTCTTGTTTTGGCTTCTTTTCTGGCCGTAAAACAGCAGATTTGTGGTTTTGGTTTTTCCACAATCCGTACAACGACTTCAATAGCAGATTTCTAGTTTTGGCTTCTTTTCTGGCCGTACAAGGACTTAAAACGCAGATTTGTAGTTTTGGCTTCTCCACAAACCGTACAACGACTTGACTAGCAGATTTGTGGTAATGGTGCTTCTGTTCTGGCCGTAAAACGACTTGAACAGCAGATTTGTGGTTTTGGCTTCTCTTTTCTCGTAATACAGCAGATTTGTGGTTTTGGCTTCTCTACTGGCCGTACAAAAGCAGATTTGTGGTTTTAGCTTTTCCACAATCCGTACAACGACTTGAATAGCAGATTTGTGGTAATGCTGCTTCTGTTCTGGCCGTACAACGACTTGAATAGCAGATTTGTGGTTTTGGCTTCTCTTTTCGCCGTAATACAGCAGATTTGTGGTTTTGGCTTCTCTAATGGCCGTACAAAAGCAGATTTGTGGTTTTGGCTTCTCCAGAAACCGTACATTGACTTGAAAAGCAGATTTCTGGTTTTGGCTCCTTTTCTGGCCGTACAAAAGCAGATTTGTGGGTTTTGGCTTCTCTTTTCGCCTTAATACAGCAGATTTGTGGTTTTGGCTTCTCTACTGGACGTACAAAGGCAGATTTGTGGTTTTGGCTTCTCCAGAAACCGTACAACAACTTGAAAAGCAGATTTCTGGTTTTGGCTCCTTTTCTGGCCGTACAAAAGCAGATTTGTGGTTTTGGCTTTTCCACAATCCGTACAACGACTTGAATAGCAGATTTCTAGTTTTGGCTTCTTTTCTGGCCGTACAACGACTTGAATAGCAGATTTGTGGTTTTGGCTTCTCTTTTCGCCGTAATACAGCAGATTTGTGGTTTTGGCTTCTCTACTGGCCGTACAAAAGCAGATTTGTGGTTTTGGCTTCTCCAGAAACCGTACAACGACTTGAAAAGCAGATTTCTGGTTTTGGCTCCTTTTCTGGCCGTACAAAAGCAGATTTGTGGTTTTGGTTTTTCCACAATCCGTACAACGACTTGAATAGCAGATTTCTAGTTTTGGCTTCTTTTCTGGCCGTACAAGGACTTAAAACGCAGATTTGTTGTTTTGGCTTCTCCACAAACCGTACAACGACTTGACTAGCAGATTTGTGGTAATGGTGCTTCTGTTCTGGCCGTACAACGACTTGAATAGCAGATTTGTGGTTTTGGCTTCTCTTTTCTCCGTAATACAGCAGATTTGTGGTTTTGGCTTCTCTACTGGCCGTACAAAAGCAGATTTGTGGTTTTGGCTTCTCCAGAAACCGTACAACGACTTGAAAAGCAGATTTCTTGTTTTGGCTTCTTTTCTGGCCGTAAAACAGCAGATTTGTTGTTTTGGCTTCTCTACTGGCCGTACAAAAGCAGATTTGTGGTTTTGGCGTTTCCACAGTCCGTACAACGACTTGAATAGCAGATTTCTTGTTTTGGCTCCTTTTCTGGCCGTACAACGACTTGAAAAGAGGATTTGTGGTTTTAGCTTCTCTTTTGGCCGTAACACAGCAGATTTATGGTTTTGGCTTTCTCCACAAACCGTACAACGACATGAATAGCAGATTTCTAGTTTTGGCTTCTTTTCTGGCCGTACAAGGACTTAAAAAGCAGATTTGTTGTTTTGGCTTCTCCACAAACCGTACAACGACTTGACTAGCAGATTTGTGGTAATGGTGCTTCTGTTCTGGCAGTATAACGACTTGAATAGCAGATTTGTGGTTTTGGCTTCTCTTTTCGCCGTAATACAGCAGATTTGTGGTTTTGGCTTCTCTACTGGCCGTACAAAAGCAGATTTGTGGTTTTGGCTTCTCCAGAAACCGTACAACGACTTGAAAAGCAGATTTCTGGTTTTGGCTCCTTTTCTGGCCGTACAAAAGCAGATTTGTGGTTTTGGCTTTTCCACAATCCGTACAACGACTTGAATAGCAGATTTCTAGTTTTGGCTTCTTTTCTGGCCGTACAAGGACTTAAAACGCAGATTTGTTGTTTTGGCTTCTCCACAAATTGTACAACGACTTGACTAGCAGATTTGTGGTAATGGTGCTTCTGTTCTGGCCTTACAACGACTTGAATAGCAGATTTGTGGTTTTGGCTTCTCTTTTCGCCTTAATACAGCAGATTTGTGGTTTTGGCTTCTCTACTGGACGTACAAAAGCAGATTTGTGGTTTTGGCTTCTCCAGAAACCGTACAACGACTTAAAAAGCAGATTTCTAGTTTTGGCTCCTTTTCTGGCCGTACAAAAGCAGATTTGTGGTTTTGGCTTTTCCACAATCCGTACAACGTCTTGAATAGCAGATTTCTTGTTTTGGCTTCTTTTCTGGCCGTAAAACAGCAGATTTGTGGTTTTGGTTTTTCCACAATCCGTACAACGACTTCAATAGCAGATTTCTAGTTTTGGCTTCTTTTCTGGCCGTACAAGGACTTAAAACGCAGATTTGTAGTTTTGGCTTCTCCACAAACCGTACAACGACTTGACTAGCAGATTTGTGGTAATGGTGCTTCTGTTCTGGCCGTAAAACGACTTGAACAGCAGATTTGTGGTTTTGGCTTCTCTTTTCTCGTAATACAGCAGATTTGTGGTTTTGGCTTCTCTACTGGCCGTACAAAAGCAGATTTGTGGTTTTAGCTTTTCCACAATCCGTACAACGACTTGAATAGCAGATTTGTGGTAATGCTGCTTCTGTTCTGGCCGTACAACGACTTGAATAGCAGATTTGTGGTTTTGGCTTCTCTTTTCGCCGTAATACAGCAGATTTGTGGTTTTGGCTTCTCTAATGGCCGTACAAAAGCAGATTTGTGGTTTTGGCTTCTCCAGAAACCGTACATTGACTTGAAAAGCAGATTTCTGGTTTTGGCTCCTTTTCTGGCCGTACAAAAGCAGATTTGTGGGTTTTGGCTTCTCTTTTCGCCTTAATACAGCAGATTTGTGGTTTTGGCTTCTCTACTGGACGTACAAAGGCAGATTTGTGGTTTTGGCTTCTCCAGAAACCGTACAACAACTTGAAAAGCAGATTTCTGGTTTTGGCTCCTTTTCTGGCCGTACAAAAGCAGATTTGTGGTTTTGGCTTTTCCACAATCCGTACAACGTTCTGAATAGCAGATTTCTTGTTTTGGCTTCTTTTCTGGCCGTAAAACAGCAGATTTGTGGTTTTGGCTTCTCCAGAAACCGTACAACGACTTGAAAAGCAGATTTCTGGTTTTGGCTCCTTTTCTGGCCGTACAAAAGCAGATTTGTGGTTTTGGCTTTTCCACAATCCGTAAAACGTCTTGAATAGCAGATTTCTTGTATTGGCTTCTTTTCTGGCCGTAAAACAGCAGATTTGTGGTTTTGGCTTCTTCAGAAACTGTACAACGACTTGAAAAGCAGATTTATGGTTTTGGCTCCTTTTCTGGCCGTACAAAAGCAGATTTGTGGTTTTGGTTTTTCCACAATCCGTACAACGACTTGAATAGCAGATTTCTAGTTTTGGCTTCTTTTCTGGCCGTACAAGGACTTAAAACGCAGATTTGTTGTTTTGGCTTCTCCACAAACCGTACAACGACTTGACTAGCAGATTTGTGGTAATGGTGCTTCTGTTCTGGCCGTACAACGACTTGAATAGCAGATTTGTGGTTTTGGCTTCTCTTTTCTCCGTAATACAGCAGATTTGTGGTTTTGGCTTCTCTACTGGCCGTACAAAAGCAGATTTGTGGTTTTGGCTTCTCCAGAAACCGTACAACGACTTGAAAAGCAGATTTCTTGTTTTGGCTTCTTTTCTGGCCGTAAAACAGCAGATTTGTTGTTTTGGCTTCTCTACTGGCCGTACAAAAGCAGATTTGTGGTTTTGGCGTTTCCACAGTCCGTACAACGACTTGAATAGCAGATTTCTTGTTTTGGCTCCTTTTCTGGCCGTACAACGACTTGAAAAGAGGATTTGTGGTTTTAGCTTCTCTTTTGGCCGTAACACAGCAGATTTATGGTTTTGGCTTTCTCCACAAACCGTACAACGACATGAATAGCAGATTTCTAGTTTTGGCTTCTTTTCTGGCCGTACAAGGACTTAAAAAGCAGATTTGTTGTTTTGGCTTCTCCACAAACCGTACAACGACTTGACTAGCAGATTTGTGGTAATGGTGCTTCTGTTCTGGCAGTATAACGACTTGAATAGCAGATTTGTGGTTTTGGCTTCTCTTTTCGCCGTAATACAGCAGATTTGTGGTTTTGGCTTCTCTACTGGCCGTACAAAAGCAGATTTGTGGTTTTGGCTTCTCCAGAAACCGTACAACGACTTGAAAAGCAGATTTCTGGTTTTGGCTCCTTTTCTGGCCGTACAAAAGCAGATTTGTGGTTTTGGCTTTTCCACAATCCGTACAACGACTTGAATAGCAGATTTCTAGTTTTGGCTTCTTTTCTGGCCGTACAAGGACTTAAAACGCAGATTTGTTGTTTTGGCTTCTCCACAAACCGTACAACGACTTGACTAGCAGATTTGTGGTAATGGTGCTTCTGTTCTGGCCGTACAACGACTTGAATAGCAGATTTGTGGTTTTGGCTTCTCTTTTCTCCGTAATACAGCAGATTTGTGGTTTTGGCTTCTCTACTGGCCGTACAAAAGCAGATTTGTGGTTTTGGCTTCTCCAGAAACCGTACAACGACTTGAAAAGCAGATTTCTTGTTTTGGCTTCTTTTCTGGCCGTAAAACAGCAGATTTGTTGTTTTGGCTTCTCTACTGGCCGTACAAAAGCAGATTTGTGGTTTTGGCGTTTCCACAGTCCGTACAACGACTTGAATAGCAGATTTCTTGTTTTGGCTCCTTTTCTGGCCGTACAACGACTTGAAAAGAGGATTTGTGGTTTTAGCTTCTCTTTTGGCCGTAACACAGCAGATTTATGGTTTTGGCTTTCTCCACAAACCGTACAACGACATGAATAGCAGATTTCTAGTTTTGGCTTCTTTTCTGGCCGTACAAGGACTTAAAAAGCAGATTTGTTGTTTTGGCTTCTCCACAAACCGTACAACGACTTGACCAGCAGATTTGTGGTAATGGTGCTTCTGTTCTGGCAGTATAACGACTTGAATAGCAGATTTGTGGTTTTGGCTTCTCTTTTCGCCGTAATACAGCAGATTTGTGGTTTTGGCTTCTCTACTGGCCGTACAAAAGCAGATTTGTGGTTTTGGCTTCTCCAGAAACCGTACAACGACTTGAAAAGCAGATTTCTGGTTTTGGCTCCTTTTCTGGCCGTACAAAAGCAGATTTGTGGTTTTGGCTTTTCCACAATCCGTACAACGACTTGAATAGCAGATTTCTAGTTTTGGCTTCTTTTCTGGCCGTACAAGGACTTAAAACGCAGATTTGTTGTTTTGGCTTCTCCACAAATTGTACAACGACTTGACTAGCAGATTTGTGGTAATGGTGCTTCTGTTCTGGCCTTACAACGACTTGAATAGCAGATTTGTGGTTTTGGCTTCTCTTTTCGCCTTAATACAGCAGATTTGTGGTTTTGGCTTCTCTACTGGACGTACAAAAGCAGATTTGTGGTTTTGGCTTCTCCAGAAACCGTACAACGACTTAAAAAGCAGATTTCTAGTTTTGGCTCCTTTTCTGGCCGTACAAAAGCAGATTTGTGGTTTTGGCTTTTCCACAATCCGTACAACGTCTTGAATAGCAGATTTCTTGTTTTGGCTTCTTTTCTGGCCGTAAAACAGCAGATTTGTGGTTTTGGTTTTTCCACAATCCGTACAACGACTTCAATAGCAGATTTCTAGTTTTGGCTTCTTTTCTGGCCGTACAAGGACTTAAAACGCAGATTTGTAGTTTTGGCTTCTCCACAAACCGTACAACGACTTGACTAGCAGATTTGTGGTAATGGTGCTTCTGTTCTGGCCGTAAAACGACTTGAACAGCAGATTTGTGGTTTTGGCTTCTCTTTTCTCGTAATACAGCAGATTTGTGGTTTTGGCTTCTCTACTGGCCGTACAAAAGCAGATTTGTGGTTTTAGCTTTTCCACAATCCGTACAACGACTTGAATAGCAGATTTGTGGTAATGCTGCTTCTGTTCTGGCCGTACAACGACTTGAATAGCAGATTTGTGGTTTTGGCTTCTCTTTTCGCCGTAATACAGCAGATTTGTGGTTTTGGCTTCTCTAATGGCCGTACAAAAGCAGATTTGTGGTTTTGGCTTCTCCAGAAACCGTACATTGACTTGAAAAGCAGATTTCTGGTTTTGGCTCCTTTTCTGGCCGTACAAAAGCAGATTTGTGGGTTTTGGCTTCTCTTTTCGCCTTAATACAGCAGATTTGTGGTTTTGGCTTCTCTACTGGACGTACAAAGGCAGATTTGTGGTTTTGGCTTCTCCAGAAACCGTACAACGACTTGAAAAGCAGATTTCTAGTTTTGGCTCCTTTTCTGGCCGTACAAAAGCAGATTTGTGGTTTTGGCTTTTCCACAATCCGTACAACGTCTTGAATAGCAGATTTCTTGTATTGGCTTCTTTTCTGGCCGTAAAACAGCAGATTTGTGGTTTTGGCTTTTCCAGAAACTGTACAACGACTTGAAAAGCAGATTTCTGGTTTTGGCTCCTTTTCTGGCCGTACAAAAGCAGATTTGTGGTTTTGGTTTTTCCACAATCCGTACAACGACTTGAATAGCAGATTTCTAGTTTTGGCTTCTTTTCTGGCCGTACAAGGACTTAAAACGCAGATTTGTTGTTTTGGCTTCTCCACAAACCGTACAACGACTTGACTAGCAGATTTGTGGTAATGGTGCTTCTGTTCTGGCCGTACAACGACTTGAATAGCAGATTTGTGGTTTTGGCTTCTCTTTTCGCCGTAATACAGCAGATTTGTGGTTTTGGCTTCTCTACTGGCCGTACAAAAGCAGATTTGTGGTTTTGGCTTCTCCAGAAATCGTACAACGACTTGAAAAGCAGATTTCTTGTTTTGGCTTCTTTTCTGGCCGTAAAACAGCAGATTTGTTGTTTTGGCTTCTCTACTGGCCGTACAAAAGCAGATGTGTGGTTTTGGCGTTTCCACAGTCCGTACAACGACTTGAATAGCAGATTTCTTGTTTTGGCTCCTTTTCTGGCCGTACAACGACTTGAAAAGAGGATTTGTGGTTTTAGCTTCTCTTTTGGCCGTAACACAGCAGATTTATGGTTTTGGCTCTCTCCACAAACCGTACAACGACATGAATAGCAGATTTCTAGTTTTGGCTTCTTTTCTGGCCGTACAAGGACTTAAAAAGCAGATTTGTTGTTTTGGCTTCTCCACAAACCGTTTAACGACTTGACTAGCAGATTTGTGGTAATGGTGCTTCTGTTCTGGCAGTACAACGACTTGAATAGCAGATTTGTGGTTTTCGCTTCTCTTTTCGCCGTAATACAGCAGATTTGTGGTTTTGGCTTCTCTACTGGCCGTACAAAAGCAGATTTGTGGTTTTGGCTTCTCCAGAAACCGTACAACGACTTGAAAAGCAGATTTCTGGTTTTGGCTCCTTTTCTGGCCGTACAACAGCAGATTTGTGGTTTTGGCTTTTCCACAATCCGTACAACGTCTTGAATAGCAGATTTCTGGTTTTGGCTCCTTTTCTGGCCGTACAAAAGCAGATTTGTGGTTTTGGCTTTTCCACAATCCGTACAACGACTTGAATAGCAGATTTCTAGTTTTGGCTTCTTTTCTGGCCGTACAAGGACTTAAAACGCAGATTTGTTGTTTTGGCTTCTCCACAAATTGTACAACGACTTGACTAGCAGATTTGTGGTAATGGTGCTTCTGTTCTGGCCTTACAACGACTTGAATAGCAGATTTGTGGTTTTGGCTTCTCTACTGGACGTACAAAGGCAGATTTGTGGTTTTGGCTTCTCCAGAAACCGTACAACAACTTGAAAAGCAGATTTCTGGTTTTGGCTCCTTTTCTGGCCGTACAAAAGCAGATTTGTGGTTTAAGCTTCTCTTTTCGCCGTAATACAGCAGATTTGTGGTTTTGGCTTCTCTACTGGCCGTTCAAAAGCAGATTTGTGGTTTTAGCTTTTCCACAATCCGTACAACGACTTGAATAGCAGATTTGTGGTAATGCTGCTTCTGTTCTGGCCGTACAACGACTTGAATAGCAGATTTGTGGTTTTGGCTTCTCTTTTCGCCGTAATACAGCAGATTTGTGGTTTTGGCTTCTCTAATGGCCGTACAAAAGCAGATTTGTGGTTTTGGCTTCTCCAGAAACCGTACAACGACTTGAAAAGCAGATTTCTGGTTTTGGCTCCTTTTGTGGCCGTACAAAAGCAGATTTGTGGTTTTGGCTTTTCCACAATCCGTACAACGTTCTGAATAGCAGATTTCTTGTTTTGGCTTCTTTTCTGGCCGTAAAACAGCAGATTTGTGGTTTTGGCTTCTCCAGAAACCGTACAACGACTTGAAAAGCAGATTTCTGGTTTTGGCTCCTTTTCTGGCCGTACAAAAGCAGATTTGTGGTTTTGGCTTTTCCACAATCCGTACAACGACTTGAATAGCAGATTTCTAGTTTTGGCTTCTTTCTGGCCGTACATGGACTTAAAACGCAGATTTGATGTTTTGGCTTCTCCACAAACCGTACAACGACTTGACTAGCAGATTTGTGGTAATGGTGCTTTTGTTCTGGCCGTACAACGACTTGAATAGCAGATTTGTGGTTTTGGCTTCTCTTTTCGCCGTAATACAGCAGATTTGTGGTTTTGGCTTCTCTACTGGCCGTACAAAAGCAGATTTGTGGTTTTGGCTTCTCCAGAAACCGTACAACGACTTGAAAAGCAGATTTCTGGTTTTGGCTCATTTTCTGGCCGTACAAAAGCAGATTTGTGGTTTTGGCTTTTCCACAATCCGTACAACGTCTTGAATAGCAGAATTCTTGTATTGGCTTCTTTTCTGGCCGTAAAACAGCAGATTTGTGGTTTTGGCTTCTCCAGAAACTGTACAACGACTTGAAAAGCAGATTTCTGGTTTTGGCTCCTTTTCTGGCCGTACAAAAGCAGATTTGTGGTTTTGGTTTTTCCACAATCCGTACAACGACTTGAATAGCAGATTTCTAGTTTTGGCTTCTTTTCTGGCCGTACAAGGACTTAAAACGCAGATTTGTTGTTTTGGCTTCTCCACAAACCGTACAACGACTTGACTAGCAGATTTGTGGTAATGGTGCTTCTGTTCTGGCCGTACAACGACTTGAATAGCAGATTTGTGGTTTTGGCTTCTCTTTTCGCCGTAATACAGCAGATTTGTGGTTTTGGCTTCCTCTACTGGCCGTACAAAAGCAGATTTGTGGTTTTGGCTTCTCCAGAAACCGTACAACGACTTGAAAAGCAGATTTCTTGTTTTGGCTTCTTTTCTGGCCGTAAAACAGCAGATTTGTTGTTTTGGCTTCTCTACTGGCCGTACAAAAGCAGATTTGTGGTTTTGGCGTTTCCACAGTCCGTACAACGACTTGAATAGCAGATTTCTTGTTTTGGCTCCTTTTCTGGCCGTACAACGACTTTAAAAGAGGATTTGTGGTTTTAGCTTCTCTTTTGGCCGTAACACAGCAAATTTATGGTTTTGGCTCTCTCCACAAACCGTACAACGACATGAATAGCAGATTTCTAGTTTTGGCTTCTTTTCTGGCCGTACAAAAACTTAAAAAGCAGATTTGTTGTTTTGGCTTCTCCACAAACCGTACAACGACTTGACTAGCAGATTTGTGGTAATGGTGCTTCTGTTCTGGCAGTACAACGACTTGAATAGCAGATTTGTGGTTTTGGCTTCTCTTTTCGCCGTAATACAGCAGATTTGTGGTTTTGGCTTCTCTACTGGCCGTACAAAAGCAGATTTGTGGTTTTGGCTTCTCCAGAAACCGTACAACGACTTGAAAAGCAGATTTCTGGTTTTGGCTCCTTTTCTGGCCGTACAACAGCAGATTTGTGGTTTTGGCTTTTCCACAATCCGTACAACGTCTTGAATAGCAGATTTCTGGTTTTGGCTCCTTTTCTGGCCGTACAAAAGCAGATTTGTGGTTTTGGCTTTTCCACAATCCGTACAACGACTTGAATAGCAGATTTCTAGTTTTGGCTTCTTTTCTGGCCGTACATGGACTTAAAACGCAGATTTGTTGTTTTGGCTTCTCCACAAATTGTACAACGACTTGACTAGCAGATTTGTGGTAATGGTGCTTCTGTTCTGGCCTTACAACGACTTGAATAGCAGATTTGTGGTTTTGGCTTCTCTTTTCGCCTTAATACAGCAGATTTGTGGTTTTGGCTTCTCTACTGGACGTACAAAGGCAGATTTGTGGTTTTGGCTTCTCCAGAAACCGTACAACAACTTGAAAAGCAGATTTCTGGTTTTGGCTCCTTTTCTGGCCGTACAAAAGCAGATTTGTGGTTTTAGCTTTTCCACAATCCGTACAACGACTTGAATAGCAGATTTCTTGTTTTGGCTTTTTTTCTGGCCGTAAAACAGCAGATTTATGGTTTTGGCTCTCTCCACAAACCGTACAACGACTTGAATAGCAGATTTCTAGTTTCGGCTTCTTTACTGGCCGTACAAAAGCAGATTTGTGGTTTTTGTTTTTCCACAATCCGTACAACGACTTGAATAGCAGATTTCTAGTTTTGGCTTCTTTTCTGGCCGTACAAGGACTTAAAACGCAGATTTGTTGTTTTGGCTTCTCCACAAACCGTACAACGACTTGACTAGCAGATTTGTGGTAATGGTGCTTCTGTTCTGGCCGTACAACGACTTGAATAGCAGATTTGTGGTTTTGGCTTCTCTTTTCGCCGTAATACAGCAGATTTGTGGTTTTGGCTTTACTGGCCGTACAAAAGCAGATTTGTGGTTTTGGCTTCTCCAGAAACCGTACAACGACTTGAAAAGCAGATTTCTTGTTTTGGCTTCTTTTCTGGCCGTAAAACAGCAGATTTGTTGTTTTGGCTTCTCTACTGGCCGTACAAAAGCAGATTTGTGGTTTTGGCGTTTCCACAGTCCGTACAACGACTTGAATAGCAGATTTCTTGTTTTGGCTCCTTTTCTGGCCGTACAACGACTTGAAAAGAGGATTTGTGGTTTTAGCTTCTCTTTTGGCCGTAACACAGCAGATTTATGGTTTTGGCTCTCTCCACAAACCGTACAACGACATGAATAGCAGAATTCTAGTTTTGGCTTCTTTTCTGGCCGTACAAAAACTTAAAAAGCAGATTTGTTGTTTTGGCTTCTCCACAAACCGTACAACGACTTGACTAGCAGATTTGTGGTAATAGTGCTTCTGTTCTGGCAGTACAACGACTTGAATAGCAGATTTGTGGTTTTGGCTTCTCTTTTCGCCGTAATACAGCAGATTTGTGGTTTTGGCTTCTCTACTGGCCGTACAAAAGCAGATTTGTGGTTTTGGCTTCTCCAGAAACCGTACAACGACTTGAAAAGCAGATTTCTGGTTTTGGCTCCTTTTCTGGCCGTACAACAGCAGATTTGTGGTTTTGGCTTTTCCACAATCCGTACAACGACTTGAATAGCAGATTTCTAGTTTTGGCTTCTTTTCTGGCCGTACAAGGACTTAAAACGCAGATTTGTTGTTTTGGCTTCTCCACAAATTGTACAACGACTTGACTAGCAGATTTGTGGTAATGGTGCTTCTGTACTGGCCTTACAACGACTTGAATAGCAAATTTGTGGTTTTGGCTTCTCTTTTCGCCTTAATACAGCAGATTTGTGGTTTTGGCTTCTCTACTGGCCGTACAAAAGCAGATTTGTGGTTTTAGCTTTTCCACAATCCGTACAACGACTTGAATAGCAGATTTGTGGTAATGCTGCTTCTGTTCTGGCCGTACAACGACTTGAATAGCAGATTTGTGGTTTTGGCTTCTCTTTTCGCCGTAATACAGCAGATTTGTGGTTTTGGCTTCTCTAATGGCCGTACAAAAGCAGATTTCTGGTTTTGGCTTCTCCAGAAACCGTACAACGACTTGAAAAGAAGATTTCTGGTTTTGGCTCCTTTTCTGGCCGTACAAAAGCAGATTTGTGGTTTTGGCTTTTCCACAATCCGTACAACGACTTGAATAGCAGATTTCTAGTTTTGGCTTCTTTTCTGGCCGTACATGGACTTAAAACGCAGATTTGATGTTTTGGCTTCTCCACAAACCGTATAACGACTTGACTAGCAGATTTGTGGTAATGGTGCTTCTGTTCTGGCCGTACAACGACTTGAATAGCAGATTTGTGGTTTTGGCTTCTCTTTTCGCCGTAATACAGCAGATTTGTGGTTTTGGCTTCTCTACTGGCCGTACAAAAGCAGATTTGTGGTTTTGGCTTCTCCAGAAACCGTACAACGACTTGAAAAGCAGATTTCTAGTTTTGGCTCCTTTTCTGGCCGTACAAAAGCAGATTTGTGGTTTTGGCTTTTCCACAATCCGTACAACGTCTTGAATAGCAGATTTCTTGTATTGGCTTCTTTTCTGGCCGTAAAACAGCAGATTTGTGGTTTTGGCTTTTCCAGAAACTGTACAACGACTTGAAAAGCAGATTTCTGGTTTTGGCTCCTTTTCTGGCCGTACAAGGACTTAAAACGCAGATTTGTTGTTTTGGCTTCTCCACAAACCGTACAACGACTTGACTAGCAGATTTGTGGTAATGGTGCTTCTGTTCTGGCCGTACAACGACTTGAATAGCAGATTTGTGGTTTTGGCTTCTCTTTTCGCCGTAATACAGCAGATTTGTGGTTTTGGCTTCTCTACTGGCCGTACAAAAGCAGATTTGTGGTTTTGGCTTCTCCAGAAATCGTACAACGACTTGAAAAGCAGATTTCTTGTTTTGGCTTCTTTTCTGGCCGTAAAACAGCAGATTTGTTGTTTTGGCTTCTCTACTGGCCGTACAAAAGCAGATGTGTGGTTTTGGCGTTTCCACAGTCCGTACAACGACTTGAATAGCAGATTTCTTGTTTTGGCTCCTTTTCTGGCCGTACAACGACTTGAAAAGAGGATTTGTGGTTTTAGCTTCTCTTTTGGCCGTAACACAGCAGATTTATGGTTTTGGCTCTCTCCACAAACCGTACAACGACATGAATAGCAGATTTCTAGTTTTGGCTTCTTTTCTGGCCGTACAAGGACTTAAAAAGCAGATTTGTTGTTTTGGCTTCTCCACAAACCGTTTAACGACTTGACTAGCAGATTTGTGGTAATGGTGCTTCTGTTCTGGCAGTACAACGACTTGAATAGCAGATTTGTGGTTTTCGCTTCTCTTTTCGCCGTAATACAGCAGATTTGTGGTTTTGGCTTCTCTACTGGCCGTACAAAAGCAGATTTGTGGTTTTGGCTTCTCCAGAAACCGTACAACGACTTGAAAAGCAGATTTCTGGTTTTGGCTCCTTTTCTGGCCGTACAACAGCAGATTTGTGGTTTTGGCTTTTCCACAATCCGTACAACGTCTTGAATAGCAGATTTCTGGTTTTGGCTCCTTTTCTGGCCGTACAAAAGCAGATTTGTGGTTTTGGCTTTTCCACAATCCGTACAACGACTTGAATAGCAGATTTCTAGTTTTGGCTTCTTTTCTGGCCGTACAAGGACTTAAAACGCAGATTTGTTGTTTTGGCTTCTCCACAAATTGTACAACGACTTGACTAGCAGATTTGTGGTAATGGTGCTTCTGTTCTGGCCTTACAACGACTTGAATAGCAGATTTGTGGTTTTGGCTTCTCTACTGGACGTACAAAGGCAGATTTGTGGTTTTGGCTTCTCCAGAAACCGTACAACAACTTGAAAAGCAGATTTCTGGTTTTGGCTCCTTTTCTGGCCGTACAAAAGCAGATTTGTGGTTTAAGCTTCTCTTTTCGCCGTAATACAGCAGATTTGTGGTTTTGGCTTCTCTACTGGCCGTTCAAAAGCAGATTTGTGGTTTTAGCTTTTCCACAATCCGTACAACGACTTGAATAGCAGATTTGTGGTAATGCTGCTTCTGTTCTGGCCGTACAACGACTTGAATAGCAGATTTGTGGTTTTGGCTTCTCTTTTCGCCGTAATACAGCAGATTTGTGGTTTTGGCTTCTCTACTGGCCGTACAAAAGCAGATTTGTGGTTTTGGCTTCTCCAGAAACCGTACAACGACTTGAAAAGCAGATTTCTAGTTTTGGCTCCTTTTCTGGCCGTACAAAAGCAGATTTGTGGTTTTGGCTTTTCCACAATCCGTACAACGTCTTGAATAGCAGATTTCTTGTATTGGCTTCTTTTCTGGCCGTAAAACAGCAGATTTGTGGTTTTGGCTTTTCCAGAAACTGTACAACGACTTGAAAAGCAGATTTCTGGTTTTGGCTCCTTTTCTGGCCGTACAAGGACTTAAAACGCAGATTTGTTGTTTTGGCTTCTCCACAAACCGTACAACGACTTGACTAGCAGATTTGTGGTAATGGTGCTTCTGTTCTGGCCGTACAACGACTTGAATAGCAGATTTGTGGTTTTGGCTTCTCTTTTCGCCGTAATACAGCAGATTTGTGGTTTTGGCTTCTCTACTGGCCGTACAAAAGCAGATTTGTGGTTTTGGCTTCTCCAGAAATCGTACAACGACTTGAAAAGCAGATTTCTTGTTTTGGCTTCTTTTCTGGCCGTAAAACAGCAGATTTGTTGTTTTGGCTTCTCTACTGGCCGTACAAAAGCAGATGTGTGGTTTTGGCGTTTCCACAGTCCGTACAACGACTTGAATAGCAGATTTCTTGTTTTGGCTCCTTTTCTGGCCGTACAACGACTTGAAAAGAGGATTTGTGGTTTTAGCTTCTCTTTTGGCCGTAACACAGCAGATTTATGGTTTTGGCTCTCTCCACAAACCGTACAACGACATGAATAGCAGATTTCTAGTTTTGGCTTCTTTTCTGGCCGTACAAGGACTTAAAAAGCAGATTTGTTGTTTTGGCTTCTCCACAAACCGTTTAACGACTTGACTAGCAGATTTGTGGTAATGGTGCTTCTGTTCTGGCAGTACAACGACTTGAATAGCAGATTTGTGGTTTTCGCTTCTCTTTTCGCCGTAATACAGCAGATTTGTGGTTTTGGCTTCTCTACTGGCCGTACAAAAGCAGATTTGTGGTTTTGGCTTCTCCAGAAACCGTACAACGACTTGAAAAGCAGATTTCTGGTTTTGGCTCCTTTTCTGGCCGTACAACAGCAGATTTGTGGTTTTGGCTTTTCCACAATCCGTACAACGTCTTGAATAGCAGATTTCTGGTTTTGGCTCCTTTTCTGGCCGTACAAAAGCAGATTTGTGGTTTTGGCTTTTCCACAATCCGTACAACGACTTGAATAGCAGATTTCTAGTTTTGGCTTCTTTTCTGGCCGTACAAGGACTTAAAACGCAGATTTGTTGTTTTGGCTTCTCCACAAATTGTACAACGACTTGACTAGCAGATTTGTGGTAATGGTGCTTCTGTTCTGGCCTTACAACGACTTGAATAGCAGATTTGTGGTTTTGGCTTCTCTACTGGACGTACAAAGGCAGATTTGTGGTTTTGGCTTCTCCAGAAACCGTACAACAACTTGAAAAGCAGATTTCTGGTTTTGGCTCCTTTTCTGGCCGTACAAAAGCAGATTTGTGGTTTAAGCTTCTCTTTTCGCCGTAATACAGCAGATTTGTGGTTTTGGCTTCTCTACTGGCCGTTCAAAAGCAGATTTGTGGTTTTAGCTTTTCCACAATCCGTACAACGACTTGAATAGCAGATTTGTGGTAATGCTGCTTCTGTTCTGGCCGTACAACGACTTGAATAGCAGATTTGTGGTTTTGGCTTCTCTTTTCGCCGTAATACAGCAGATTTGTGGTTTTGGCTTCTCTAATGGCCGTACAAAAGCAGATTTGTGGTTTTGGCTTCTCCAGAAACCGTACAACGACTTGAAAAGCAGATTTCTGGTTTTGGCTCCTTTTGTGGCCGTACAAAAGCAGATTTGTGGTTTTGGCTTTTCCACAATCCGTACAACGTTCTGAATAGCAGATTTCTTGTTTTGGCTTCTTTTCTGGCCGTAAAACAGCAGATTTGTGGTTTTGGCTTCTCCAGAAACCGTACAACGACTTGAAAAGCAGATTTCTGGTTTTGGCTCCTTTTCTGGCCGTACAAAAGCAGATTTGTGGTTTTGGCTTTTCCACAATCCGTACAACGACTTGAATAGCAGATTTCTAGTTTTGGCTTCTTTCTGGCCGTACATGGACTTAAAACGCAGATTTGATGTTTTGGCTTCTCCACAAACCGTACAACGACTTGACTAGCAGATTTGTGGTAATGGTGCTTTTGTTCTGGCCGTACAACGACTTGAATAGCAGATTTGTGGTTTTGGCTTCTCTTTTCGCCGTAATACAGCAGATTTGTGGTTTTGGCTTCTCTACTGGCCGTACAAAAGCAGATTTGTGGTTTTGGCTTCTCCAGAAACCGTACAACGACTTGAAAAGCAGATTTCTGGTTTTGGCTCATTTTCTGGCCGTACAAAAGCAGATTTGTGGTTTTGGCTTTTCCACAATCCGTACAACGTCTTGAATAGCAGAATTCTTGTATTGGCTTCTTTTCTGGCCGTACAACGACTTTAAAAGAGGATTTGTGGTTTTAGCTTCTCTTTTGGCCGTAACACAGCAGATTTATGGTTTTGGCTCTCTCCACAAACCGTACAACGACATGAATAGCAGATTTCTAGTTTTGGCTTCTTTTCTGGCCGTACAAAAACTTAAAAAGCAGATTTGTTGTTTTGGCTTCTCCACAAACCGTACAACGACTTGACTAGCAGATTTGTGGTAATGGTGCTTCTGTTCTGGCAGTACAACGACTTGAATAGCAGATTTGTGGTTTTGGCTTCTCTTTTCGCCGTAATACAGCAGATTTGTGGTTTTGGCTTCTCTACTGGCCGTACAAAAGCAGATTTGTGGTTTTGGCTTCTCCAGAAACCGTACAACGACTTGAAAAGCAGATTTCTGGTTTTGGCTCCTTTTCTGGCCGTACAACAGCAGATTTGTGGTTTTGGCTTTTCCACAATCCGTACAACGTCTTGAATAGCAGATTTCTGGTTTTGGCTCCTTTTCTGGCCGTACAAAAGCAGATTTGTGGTTTTGGCTTTTCCACAATCCGTACAACGACTTGAATAGCAGATTTCTAGTTTTGGCTTCTTTTCTGGCCGTACATGGACTTAAAACGCAGATTTGTTGTTTTGGCTTCTCCACAAATTGTACAACGACTTGACTAGCAGATTTGTGGTAATGGTGCTTCTGTTCTGGCCTTACAACGACTTGAATAGCAGATTTGTGGTTTTGGCTTCTCTTTTCGCCTTAATACAGCAGATTTGTGGTTTTGGCTTCTCTACTGGACGTACAAAGGCAGATTTGTGGTTTTGGCTTCTCCAGAAACCGTACAACAACTTGAAAAGCAGATTTCTGGTTTTGGCTCCTTTTCTGGCCGTACAAAAGCAGATTTGTGGTTTTAGCTTTTCCACAATCCGTACAACGACTTGAATAGCAGATTTCTTGTTTTGGCTTTTTTTCTGGCCGTAAAACAGCAGATTTATGGTTTTGGCTCTCTCCACAAACCGTACAACGACTTGAATAGCAGATTTCTAGTTTCGGCTTCTTTACTGGCCGTACAAAAGCAGATTTGTGGTTTTTGTTTTTCCACAATCCGTACAACGACTTGAATAGCAGATTTCTAGTTTTGGCTTCTTTTCTGGCCGTACAAGGACTTAAAACGCAGATTTGTTGTTTTGGCTTCTTCACAAACCGTACAACGACTTGACTAGCAGATTTGTGGTAATGGTGCTTCTGTTCTGGCCGTACAACGACTTGAATAGCAGATTTGTGGTTTTGGCTTCTCTTTTCGCCGTAATACAGCAGATTTGTGGTTTTGGCTTTACTGGCCGTACAAAAGCAGATTTGTGGTTTTGGCTTCTCCAGAAACCGTACAACGACTTGAAAAGCAGATTTCTTGTTTTGGCTTCTTTTCTGGCCGTAAAACAGCAGATTTGTTGTTTTGGCTTCTCTACTGGCCGTACAAAAGCAGATTTGTGGTTTTGGCGTTTCCACAGTCCGTACAACGACTTGAATAGCAGATTTCTTGTTTTGGCTCCTTTTCTGGCCGTACAACGACTTGAAAAGAGGATTTGTGGTTTTAGCTTCTCTTTTGGCCGTAACACAGCAGATTTATGGTTTTGGCTCTCTCCACAAACCGTACAACGACATGAATAGCAGAATTCTAGTTTTGGCTTCTTTTCTGGCCGTACAAAAACTTAAAAAGCAGATTTGTTGTTTTGGCTTCTCCACAAACCGTACAACGACTTGACTAGCAGATTTGTGGTAATAGTGCTTCTGTTCTGGCAGTACAACGACTTGAATAGCAGATTTGTGGTTTTGGCTTCTCTTTTCGCCGTAATACAGCAGATTTGTGGTTTTGGCTTCTCTACTGGCCGTACAAAAGCAGATTTGTGGTTTTGGCTTCTCCAGAAACCGTACAACGACTTGAAAAGCAGATTTCTGGTTTTGGCTCCTTTTCTGGCCGTACAACAGCAGATTTGTGGTTTTGGCTTTTCCACAATCCGTACAACGACTTGAATAGCAGATTTCTAGTTTTGGCTTCTTTTCTGGCCGTACAAGGACTTAAAACGCAGATTTGTTGTTTTGGCTTCTCCACAAATTGTACAACGACTTGACTAGCAGATTTGTGGTAATGGTGCTTCTGTACTGGCCTTACAACGACTTGAATAGCAAATTTGTGGTTTTGGCTTCTCTTTTCGCCTTAATACAGCAGATTTGTGGTTTTGGCTTCTCTACTGGACGTACAAAGGCAGATTTGTGGTTTTGGCTTCTCCAGAAACCGTACAACAACTTGAAAAGCAGATTTCTGGTTTTGGCTCCTTTTCTGGCCGTACAAAAGCAGATTTGTGGTTTTAGCTTTTCCACAATCCGTACAACGACTTGAATAGCAGATTTCTTGTTTTGGCTTTTTTTCTGGCCGTAAAACAGCAGATTTATGGTTTTGGCTCTCTCCACAAACCGTACAACGACTTGAATAGCAGATTTCTAGTTTTGGCTTCTTTTCTGGCCGTACAAGGACTTAAAACGCAGATTTGTTGTTTTGGCTTCTCCACAAATTGTACAACGACTTGACTAGCAGATTTGTGGTAATGGTGCTTCTGTTCTGGCCTTACAACGACTTGAATAGCAGATTTGTGGTTTTGGCTTCTCTTTTCGCCTTAATACAGCAGATTTGTGGTTTTGGCTTCTCTACTGGACGTACAAAGGCAGATTTGTGGTTTTGGCTTCTCCAGAAACCGTACAACAACTTGAAAAGCAGATTTCTGGTTTTGGCTCCTTTTCTGGCCGTACAAAAGCAGATTTGTGGTTTTAGCTTTTCCACAATCCGTACAACGACTTGAATAGCAGATTTCTTGTTTTGGCTTTTTTTCTGGCCGTAAAACAGCAGATTTATGGTTTTGGCTCTCTCCACAAACCGTACAACGACTTGAATAGCAGATTTCTAGTTTTGGCTTCTTTACTGGCCGTACAAAAGCAGATTTGTGGTTTTGGTTTTTCCACAATCCGTACAACGACTTGAATAGCAGATTTCTAGTTTTGGCTTCTTTTCTGGCCGTACAAGGACTTAAAACGCAGATTTGTTGTTTTGGCTTCTCCACAAACCGTACAACGACTTGACTAGCAGATTTGTGGTAATGGTGCTTCTGTTCTGGCCGTACAACGACTTGAATAGCAGATTTGTGGTTTTGGCTTCTCTTTTCGCCGTAATACAGCAGATTTGTGGTTTTGGCTTCCTCTACTGGCCGTACAAAAGCAGATTTGTGGTTTTGGCTTCTCCAGAAACCGTACAACGACTTGAAAAGCAGATTTCTTGTTTTGGCTTCTTTTCTGGCCGTAAAACAGCAGATTTGTTGTTTTGGCTTCTCTACTGGCCGTACAAAAGCAGATTTGTGGTTTTGGCGTTTCCACAGTCCGTACAACGACTTGAATAGCAGATTTCTTGTTTTGGCTCCTTTTCTGGCCGTACAACGACTTGAAAAGAGGATTTGTGGTTTTAGCTTCTCTTTTGGCCGTAACACAGCAGATTTATGGTTTTGGCTCTCTCCACAAACCGTACAACGACATGAATAGCAGATTTCTAGTTTTGGCTTCTTTTCTGGCCGTACAAAAACTTAAAAAGCAGATTTGTTGTTTTGGCTTCTCCACAAACCGTACAACGACTTGACTAGCAGATTTGTGGTAATGGTGCTTCTGTTCTGGCAGTACAACGACTTGAATAGCAGATTTGTGGTTTTGGCTTCTCTTTTCGCCGTAATACAGCAGATTTGTGGTTTTGGCTTCTCTACTGGCCGTACAAAAGCAGATTTGTGGTTTTGGCTTCTCCAGAAACCGTACAACGACTTGAAAAGCAGATTTCTGGTTTTGGCTCCTTTTCTGGCCGTACAACAGCAGATTTGTGGTTTTGGCTTTTCCACCATCCGTACAACGTCTTGAAAAGCAGATTTCTGGTTTTGGCTCCTTTTCTGGCCGTACAAAAGCAGATTTGTGGTTTTGGCTTTTCCACAATCCGTACAACGACTTGAATAGCAGATTTCTAGTTTTGGCTTCTTTTCTGGCCGTACAAGGACTTAAAACGCAGATTTGTTGTTTTGGCTTCTCCACAAATTGTACAACGACTTGACTAGCAGATTTGTGGTAATGGTGCTTCTGTACTGGCCTTACAACGACTTGAATAGCAGATTTGTGGTTTTGGCTTCTCTTTTCGCCTTAATACAGCAGATTTGTGGTTTTGGCTTCTCTACTGGACGTACAAAGGCAGATTTGTGGTTTTGGCTTCTCCAGAAACCGTACAACAACTTGAAAAGCAGATTTCTGGTTTTGGCTCCTTTTCTGGCCGTACAAAAGCAGATTTGTGGTTTTAGCTTTTCCACAATCCGTACAACGACTTGAATAGCAGATTTCTTGTTTTGGCTTTTTTTCTGGCCGTAAAACAGCAGATTTATGGTTTTGGCTCTCTCCACAAACCGTACAACGACTTGACTAGCAGATTTGTGGTAATGCTGCTTCTGTTCTGGCCGTACAACGACTTGAATAGCAGATTTGTGGTTTTGGCTTCTATTTTCGCCGTAATACAGCAGATTTGTGGTTTTGGCTTCTCTACTGGCCGTACAAAAGCAGATTTGTGGTTTTGGCTTCTCCAGAAACCGTACAACGACTTAAAAAGCAGATTTCTAGTTTTGGCTCCTTTTCTGGCCGTACAAAAGCAGATTTGTGGTTTTGGCTTTTCCACAATCCGTACAACGTCTTGAATAGCAGATTTCTTGTTTTGGCTTCTTTTCTGGCCGTAAAACAGCAGATTTGTGGTTTTGGTTTTTCCACAATCCGTACAACGACTTCAATAGCAGATTTCTAGTTTTGGCTTCTTTTCTGGCCGTACAAGGACTTAAAACGCAGATTTGTAGTTTTGGCTTCTCCACAAACCGTACAACGACTTGACTAGCAGATTTGTGGTAATGGTGCTTCTGTTCTGGCCGTACAACGACTTGAATAGCAGATTTGTGGTTTTGGCTTCTCTTTTCTCCGTAATACAGCAGATTTGTGGTTTTGGCTTCTCTACTGGCCGTACAAAAGCAGATTTGTGGTTTTAGCTTTTCCACAATCCGTACAACGACTTGAATAGCAGATTTGTGGTAATGCTGCTTCTGTTCTGGCCGTACAACGACTTGAATAGCAGATTTTTGGTTTTGGCTTCTCTTTTCGCCGTAATACAGCAGATTTGTGGTTTTGGCTTCTCTAATGGCCGTACAAAAGCAGATTTGTGGTTTTGGCTTCTCCAGAAACCGTACAACGACTTGAAAAGCAGATTTCTGGTTTTGTCTCCTTTTCTAGCCGTACAAAAGCAGATTTGTGGTTTTGGCTTTTCCACAATCCGTACAACGTTCTGAATAGCAGATTTCTTGTTTTGGCTTCTTTTCTGGCCGTAAAACAGCAGATTTGTGGTTTTGGCTTCTCCAGAAACCGTACAACGACTTGAAAAGCAGATTTCTGGTTTTGGCTCCTTTTCTGGCCGTACAACAGCAGATTTGTGGTTTTGGCTTTTCCACAATCCGTACAACGACTTGAATAGCAGATTTCTAGTTTTGGCTTCTTTTCTGGCCGTACAAGGACTTAAAACGCAGATTTTTGTTTTGGCTTCTCCACAAATTGTACAACGACTTGACTAGCAGATTTGTGGTAATGGTGCTTCTGTACTGGCCTTACAACGACTTGAATAGCAAATTTGTGGTTTTGGCTTCTCTTTTCGCCTTAATACAGCAGATTTGTGGTTTTGGCTTCTCTACTGGACGTACAAAGGCAGATTTGTGGTTTTGGCTTCTCCAGAAACCGTACAACAACTTGAAAAGCAGATTTCTGGTTTTGGCTCCTTTTCTGGCCGTACAAAAGCAGATTTGTGGTTTTAGCTTTTCCACAATCCGTACAACAACTTGAATAGCAGATTTCTTGTTTTGGCTTTTTTTCTGGCCGTAAAACAGCAGATTTATGGTTTTGGCTCTCTCCACAAACCGTACAACGACTTGAATAGCAGATTTCTAGTTTTGGCTTCTTTACTGGCCGTACAAGGACTTAAAAAGCAGATTTGCTGTTTTGGATTCTCCACAAACCGTACAACGACTTGACTAGCAGATTTGTGGTAATGCTGCTTCTGTTCTGGCCGTACAACGACTTGAATAGCAGATTTGTGGTTTTGGCTTCTATTTTAGCCGTAATACAGCAGATTTGTGGTTTTGGCTTCCTCTACTGGCCGTACAAAAGCAGATTTGTGGTTTTGGCTTCTCCAGAAACCGTACAACGACTTGAAAAGCAGATTTCTTGTTTTGGCTTCTTTTCTGGCCGTAAAACAGCAGATTTGTTGTTTTGGCTTCTCTACTGGCCGTACAAAAGCAGATTTGTGGTTTTGGCGTTTCCACAGTCCGTACAACGACTTGAATAGCAGATTTCTTGTTTTGGCTCCTTTTCTGGCCGTACAACGACTTGAAAAGAGGATTTGTGGTTTTAGCTTCTCTTTTGGCCGTAACACAGCAGATTTATGGTTTTGGCTCTCTCCACAAACCGTACAACGACATGAATAGCAGATTTCTAGTTTTGGCTTCTTTTCTGGCCGTACAAAAACTTAAAAAGCAGATTTGTTGTTTTGGCTTCTCCACAAACCGTACAACGACTTGACTAGCAGATTTGTGGTAATGGTGCTTCTGTTCTGGCAGTACAACGACTTGAATAGCAGATTTGTGGTTTTGGCTTCTCTTTTCGCCGTAATACAGCAGATTTGTGGTTTTGGCTTCTCTACTGCCGTACAAAAGCAGATTTGTGGTTTTGGCTTCTCCAGAAACCGTACAACGACTTGAAAAGCAGATTTCTGGTTTTGGCTCCTTTTCTGGCCGTACAACAGCAGATTTGTGGTTTTGGCTTTTCCACAATCCGTACAACGTCTTGAATAGCAGATTTCTGGTTTTGGCTCCTTTTCTGGCCGTACAAAAGCAGATTTGTGGTTTTGGCTTTTCCACAATCCGTACAACGACTTGAATAGCAGATTTCTAGTTTTGGCTTCTTTTCTGGCCGTACAAGGACTTAAAACGCAGATTTGTTGTTTTGGCTTCTCCACAAATTGTACAACGACTTGACTAGCAGATTTGTGGTAATGGTGCTTCTGTACTGGCCTTACAACGACTTGAATAGCAGATTTGTGGTTTTGGCTTCTCTTTTCGCCTTAATACAGCAGATTTGTGGTTTTGGCTTCTCTACTGGACGTACAAAGGCAGATTTGTGGTTTTGGCTTCTCCAGAAACCGTACAACAACTTGAAAAGCAGATTTCTGGTTTTGGCTCCTTTTCTGGCCGTACAAAAGCAGATTTGTGGTTTTAGCTTTTCCACAATCCGTACAACGACTTGAATAGCAGATTTCTTGTTTTGGCTTTTTTTCTGGCCGTAAAACAGCAGATTTATGGTTTTGGCTCTCTCCACAAACCGTACAACGACTTGAATAGCAGATTTCTAGTTTTGGCTTCTTTTCTGGCCGTACAAGGACTTAAAACGCACATTTGTTGTTTTGGCTTCTCCACAAATTGTACAACGACTTGACTAGCAGATTTGTGGTAATGGTGCTTCTGTTCTGGCCTTACAACGACTTGAATAGCAGATTTGTGGTTTTGGCTTCTCTTTTCGCCTTAATACAGCAGATTTGTGGTTTTGGCTTCTCTACTGGACGTACAAAGGCAGATTTGTGGTTTTGGCTTCTCCAGAAACCGTACAACAACTTGAAAAGCAGATTTCTGGTTTTGGCTCCTTTTCTGGCCGTACAAAAGCAGATTTGTGGTTTTAGCTTTTCCACAATCCGTACAACGACTTGAATAGCAGATTTCTTGTTTTGGCTTTTTTTCTGGCCGTAAAACAGCAGATTTATGGTTTTGGCTCTCTCCACAAACCGTACAACGACTTGAATAGCAGATTTCTAGTTTTGGCTTCTTTACTGGCCGTACAAAAGCAGATTTGTGGTTTTGGTTTTTCCACAATCCGTACAACGACTTGAATAGCAGATTTCTAGTTTTGGCTTCTTTTCTGGCCGTACAAGGACTTAAAACGCAGATTTGTTGTTTTGGCTTCTCCACAAACCGTACAACGACTTGACTAGCAAATTTGTGGTAATGGTGCTTCTGTTCTGGCCGTACAACGACTTGAATAGCAGATTTGTGGTTTTGGCTTCTCTTTTCGCCGTAATACAGCAGATTTGTGGTTTTGGCTTCCTCTACTGGCCGTACAAAAGCAGATTTGTGGTTTTGGCTTCTCCAGAAACCGTACAACGACTTGAAAAGCAGATTTCTTGTTTTGGCTTCTTTTCTGGCCGTAAAACAGCAGATTTGTTGTTTTGGCTTCTCTACTGGCCGTACAAAAGCAGATTTGTGGTTTTGGCGTTTCCACAGTCCGTACAACGACTTGAATAGCAGATTTCTTGTTTTGGCTCCTTTTCTGGCCGTACAACGACTTGAAAAGAGGATTTGTGGTTTTAGCTTCTCTTTTGGCCGTAACACAGCAGATTTATGGTTTTGGCTCTCTCCACAAACCGTACAACGACATGAATAGCAGATTTCTAGTTTTGGCTTCTTTTCTGGCCGTACAAAAACTTAAAAAGCAGATTTGTTGTTTTGGCTTCTCCACAAACCGTACAACGACTTGACTAGCAGATTTGTGGTAATGGTGCTTCTGTTCTGGCAGTACAACGACTTGAATAGCAGATTTGTGGTTTTGGCTTCTCTTTTCGCCGTAATACAGCAGATTTGTGGTTTTGGCTTCTCTACTGGCCGTACAAAAGCAGATTTGTGGTTTTGGCTTCTCCAGAAACCGTACAACGACTTGAAAAGCAGATTTCTGGTTTTGGCTCCTTTTCTGGCCGTACAACAGCAGATTTGTGGTTTTGGCTTTTCCACAATCCGTACAACGTCTTGAATAGCAGATTTCTGGTTTTGGCTCCTTTTCTGGCCGTACAAAAGCAGATTTGTGGTTTTAGCTTTTCCACAATCCGTACAACGACTTGAATAGCAGATTTCTTGTTTTGGCTTTTTTTCTGGCCGTAAAACAGCAGATTTATGGTTTTGGCTCTCTCCACAAACCGTACAACGACTTGAATAGCAGATTTCTAGTTTTGGCTTCTTTTCTGGCCGTACAAGGACTTAAAACGCACATTTGTTGTTTTGGCTTCTCCACAAATTGTACAACGACTTGACTAGCAGATTTGTGGTAATGGTGCTTCTGTTCTGGCCTTACAACGACTTGAATAGCAGATTTGTGGTTTTGGCTTCTCTTTTCGCCTTAATACAGCAGATTTGTGGTTTTGGCTTCTCTACTGGACGTACAAAGGCAGATTTGTGGTTTTGGCTTCTCCAGAAACCGTACAACAACTTGAAAAGCAGATTTCTGGTTTTGGCTCCTTTTCTGGCCGTACAAAAGCAGATTTGTGGTTTTAGCTTTTCCACAATCCGTACAACGACTTGAATAGCAGATTTCTTGTTTTGGCTTTTTTTCTGGCCGTAAAACAGCAGATTTATGGTTTTGGCTCTCTCCACAAACCGTACAACGACTTGAATAGCAGATTTCTAGTTTTGGCTTCTTTACTGGCCGTACAAAAGCAGATTTGTGGTTTTGGTTTTTCCACAATCCGTACAACGACTTGAATAGCAGATTTCTAGTTTTGGTTTCTTTTCTGGCCGTACAAGGACTTAAAACGCAGATTTGTTGTTTTGGCTTCTCCACAAACCGTACAACGACTTGACTAGCAGATTTGTGGTAATGGTGCTTCTGTTCTGGCCGTACAACGACTTGAATAGCAGATTTGTGGTTTTGGCTTCTCTTTTCGCCGTAATACAGCAGATTTGTGGTTTTGGCTTCCTCTACTGGCCGTACAAAAGCAGATTTGTGGTTTTGGCTTCTCCAGAAACCGTACAACGACTTGAAAAGCAGATTTCTTGTTTTGGCTTCTTTTCTGGCCGTAAAACAGCAGATTTGTTGTTTTGGCTTCTCTACTGGCCGTACAAAAGCAGATTTGTGGTTTTGGCGTTTCCACAGTCCGTACAACGACTTGAATAGCAGATTTCTTGTTTTGGCTCCTTTTCTGGCCGTACAACGACTTGAAAAGAGGATTTGTGGTTTTAGCTTCTCTTTTGGCCGTAACACAGCAGATTTATAGTTTTGGCTCTCTACACAAACCGTACAACGACATGAATAGCAGATTTCTAGTTTTGGCTTCTTTTCTGGCCGTACAAAAACTTAAAAAGCAGATTTGTTGTTTTGGCTTCTCCACAAACCGTACAACGACTTGACTAGCAGATTTGTGGTAATGGTGCTTCTGTTCTGGCAGTACAACGACTTGAATAGCAGATTTGTGGTTTTGGCTTCTCTTTTCGCCGTAATACAGCAGATTTGTGGTTTTGGCTTCTCTACTGGCCGTACAAAAGCAGATTTGTGGTTTTGGCTTCTCCAGAAACCGTACAACGACTTGAAAAGCAGATTTCTGGTTTTGGCTCCTTTTCTGGCCGTACAACAGCAGATTTGTGGTTTTGGCTTTTCCACAATCCGTACAACGTCTTGAATAGCAGATTTCTGGTTTTGGCTCCTTTTCTGGCCGTACAAAAGCAGATTTGTGGTTTTGGCTTTTCCACAATCCGTACAACGACTTGAATAGCAGATTTCTAGTTTTGGCTTCTTTTCTGGCCGTACAAGGACTTAAAACGCAGATTTGTTGTTTTGGCTTCTCCACAAATTGTACAACGACTTGACTAGCAGATTTGTGGTAATGGTGCTTCTGTACTGGCCTTACAACGACTTGAATAGCAGATTTGTGGTTTTGGCTTCTCTTTTCGCCTTAATACAGCAGATTTGTGGTTTTGGCTTCTCTACTGGACGTACAAAGGCAGATTTGTGGTTTTGGCTTCTCCAGAAACCGTACAACAACTTGAAAAGCAGATTTCTGGTTTTGGCTCCTTTTCTGGCCGTACAAAAGCAGATTTGTGGTTTTAGCTTTTCCACAATCCGTACAACAACTTGAATAGCAGATTTCTTGTTTTGGCTTTTTTTCTGGCCGTAAAACAGCAGATTTATGGTTTTGGCTCTCTCCACAAACCGTACAACGACTTGACTAGCAGATTTGTGGTAATGCTGCTTCTGTTCTGGCCGTACAACGACTTGAATAGCAGATTTGTGGTTTTGGCTTCTATTTTCGCCGTAATACAGCAGATTTGTGGTTTTGGCTTCTCTACTGGCCGTACAAAAGCAGATTTGTGGTTTTGGCTTCTCCAGAAACCGTACAACGACTTAAAAAGCAGATTTCTAGTTTTGGCTCCTTTTCTGGCCGTACAAAAGCAGATTTGTGGTTTTGGCTTTTCCACAATCCGTACAACGTCTTGAATAGCAGATTTCTTGTTTTGGCTTCTTTTCTGGCCGTAAAACAGCAGATTTGTGGTTTTGGTTTTTCCACAATCCGTACAACGACTTCAATAGCAGATTTCTAGTTTTGGCTTCTTTTCTGGCCGTACAAGGACTTAAAACGCAGATTTGTAGTTTTGGCTTCTCCACAAACCGTACAACGACTTGACTAGCAGATTTGTGGTAATGGTGCTTCTGTTCTGGCCGTACAACGACTTGAATAGCAGATTTGTGGTTTTGGCTTCTCTTTTCTCCGTAATACAGCAGATTTGTGGTTTTGGCTTCTCTACTGGCCGTACAAAAGCAGATTTGTGGTTTTAGCTTTTCCACAATCCGTACAACGACTTGAATAGCAGATTTGTGGTAATGCTGCTTCTGTTCTGGCCGTACAACGACTTGAATAGCAGATTTGTGGTTTTGGCTTCTCTTTTCGCCGTAATACAGCAGATTTGTGGTTTTGGCTTCTCTAATGGCCGTACAAAAGCAGATTTGTGGTTTTGGCTTCTCCAGAAACCGTACAACGACTTGAAAAGCAGATTTCTGGTTTTGGCTCCTTTTCTAGCCGTACAGAAGCAGATTTGTGGTTTTGGCTTTTCCACAATCCGTACAACGTTCTGAATAGCAGATTTCTTGTTTTGGCTTCTTTTCTGGCCGTAAAACAGCAGATTTGTGGTTTTGGCTTCTCCAGAAACCGTACAACGACTTGAAAAGCAGATTTCTGGTTTTGGCTCCTTTTCTGGCCGTACAAAAGCAGATTTGTGGTTTTGGCTTTTCCACAATCCGTACAACGACTTGAATAGCAGATTTCTAGTTTTGGCTTCTTTTCTGGCCGTACATGGACTTAAAACGCAGATTTGATGTTTTGGCTTCTCCACAAACCGTACAACGACTTGACTAGCAGATTTGTGGTAATGGTGCTTCTGTTCTGGCCGTACAACGACTTGAATAGCAGATTTGTGGTTTTGGCTTCTCTTTTCGCCGTAATACAGCAGATTTTTGGTTTTGGCTTCTCTACTGGCCGTACAAAAGCAGATTTGTGGTTTTGGCTTCTCCAGAAACCGAATAACGACTTGAAAAGCAGATTTCTGGTTTTGGCTCCTTTTCTGGCCGTACAAAAGCAGATTTGTGGTTTTGGCTTTTCCACAATCCGTACAACGTCTTGAATAGCAGATTTCTTGTATTGGCTTCTTTTCTGGCCGTAAAACAGCAGATTTGTGGTTTTGGCTTCTCCAGAAACTGTACAACGACTTGAAAAGCAGATTTCTGGTTTTGGCTCCTTTTCTGGCCGTACGAAAGCAGATTTGTGGTTTTGGTTTTTCCACAATC
Source organism: Anisus vortex (assembly GCA_949126835.1). NCBI lineage: Eukaryota > Metazoa > Mollusca > Gastropoda > Planorbidae > Anisus > Anisus vortex. The sequence goes on from CASBPS010000192.1 coordinate 95,483, forward strand.
CGTACAACGACTTGAATAGCAGATTTCTAGTTTTGGCTTCTTTTCTGGCCGTACAAGGACTTAAAACGCAGATTTGTTGTTTTGGCTTCTCCACAAACCGTACAACGACTTGACTAGCAGATTTGTGGTAATGGTGCTTCTGTTCTGGCCGTACAACGACTTGAATAGCAGATTTGTGGTTTTGGCTTCTCTTTTCGCCGTAATACAGCAGATTTGTGGTTTTGGCTTCTCTACTGGCCGTACAAAAGCAGATTTGTGGTTTTGGCTTCTCCAGAAACCGTACAACGACTTGAAAAGCAGATTTCTTGTTTTGGCTTATTTTCTGGCCGTAAAACAGCAGATTTGTTGTTTTGGCTTCTCTACTGGCCGTACAAAAGCAGATTTGTGGTTTTGGCGTTTCCACAGTCCGTACAACGACTTGAATAGCAGATTTCTTGTTTTGGCTCCTTTTCTGGCCGTACAACGACTTAAAAAGAGGATTTGTGGTTTTGGCTTTTCCACAATCCGTACAACGACTTGAATAGCAGATTTCTAGTTTTGGCTTCTTTTCTGGCCGTACAAGGACTTAAAACGCAGATTTGTTGTTTTGGCTTCTCCACAAATTGTACAACGACTTGACTAGCAGATTTGTGGTAATGGTGCTTCTGTTCTGGCCTTACAACGACTTGAATAGCAGATTTGTGGTTTTGGCTTCTCTTTTCGCCTTAATACAGCAGATTTGTGGTTTTGGCTTCTCTACTGGACGTACAAAGGCAGATTTGTGGTTTTGGCTTCTCCAGAAACCGTACAACAACTTGAAAAGCAGATTTCTGGTTTTGGCTCCTTTTCTGGCCGTACAAAAGCAGATTTGTGGTTTTGGCTTTTATCACAATCCGTACAACGTTCTGAATAGCAGATTTCTTGTTTTGGCTTCTTTTCTGGCCGTAAAACAGCAGATTTGTGGTTTTGGCTTCTCCAGAAACCGTACAACGACTTGAAAAGCAGATTTCTGGTTTTGGCTCCTTTTCTGGCCGTACAAAAGCAGATTTGTGGTTTTGGCTTTTCCAGAATATGTACAAAGACTTGAATAGCAGATTTCTAGTTTTGGCTTCTTTTCTGGCCGTACATGGACTTAAAACGCAGATTTGATGTTTTGGCTTCTCCACAAACCGTACAACGTCTTGACTAGCAGATTTGTGGTAATGGTGCTTCTGTTCTGGCCGTACAACGACTTGAATAGCAGATTTGTGGTTTTGGCTTCTCTTTTCGCCGTAATACAGCAGATTTGTGGTTTTGGCTTCTCTACTGGCCGTACAAAAGCAGATTTGTGGTTTTGGCTTCTCCAGAAACCGTACAACGACTTGAAAAGCAGATTTCTGGTTTTGGCTCCTTTTCTGACCGTACAAAAGCAGATTTGTGGTTTTGGCTTTTCCACAATCCGTACAACGTCTTGAATAGCAGATTTCTTGTATTGGCTTCTTTTCTGGCCGTAAAACAGCAGATTTGTGGTTTTGGCTTCTCCAGAAACTGTACAACGACTTGAAAAGCAGATTTCTGGTTTTGGCTCCTTTTCTGGCCGTACAAAAGCAGATTTGTGGTTTTGGCTTTTCCACAATCCGTACAACGACTTGAATAGCAGATTTCTAGTTTTGGCTTCTTTTCTGGCCGTACAAGGACTTAAAACGCAGATTTGTTGTTTTGGCTTCTCCACAAATTGTACAACGACTTGACTAGCAGATTTGTGGTAATGGTGCTTCTGTTCTGGCCTTACAACGACTTGAATAGCAGATTTGTGGTTTTGGCTTCTCTTTTCGCCTTAATACAGCAGATTTGTGGTTTTGGCTTCTCTACTGGCCGTACAAAAGCAGATTTGTGGTTTTAGCTTTTCCACAATCCGTACAACGACTTGAATAGCAGATTTGTGGTAATGCTGCTTCTGTTCTGGCCGTACAACGACTTGAATAGCAGATTTGTGGTTTTGGCTTCTCTTTTCGCCGTAATACAGCAGATTTGTGGTTTTGGCTTCTCTAATGGCCGTACAAAAGCAGATTTGTGGTTTTGGCTTCTCCAGAAACCGTACAACGACTTGAAAAGCAGATTTCTGGTTTTGGCTCCTTTTCTAGCCGTACAAAAGCAGATTTGTGGTTTTGGCTTTTCCACAATCCGTACAACGTTCTGAATAGCAGATTTCTTGTTTTGGCTTCTTTTCTGGCCGTAAAACAGCAGATTTGTGGTTTTGGCTTCTCCAGAAACCGTACAAAGACTTGAAAAGCAGATTTCTGGTTTTGGCTCCTTTTCTGGTCGTACAAAAGCAGATTTGTGGTTTTGGCTTTTCCACAATCCGTACAACGACTTGAATAGCAGATTTCTAGTTTTGGCTTCTTTTCTGGCCGTACATGGACTTAAAACGCAGATTTGATGTTTTGGCTTCTCCACAAACCGTACAACGACTTGACTAGCAGATTTGTGGTAATGGTGCTTCTGTTCTGGCCGTACAACGACTTGAATAGCAGATTTGTGGTTTTGGCTTCTCTTTTCGCCTTAATACAGCAGATTTGTGGTTTTGGCTTCTCTACTGGACGTACAAAGGCAGATTTGTGGTTTTGGCTTCTCCAGAAACCGTACAACAACTTGAAAAGCAGATTTCTTGTTTTGGCTTCTTTTCTGGCCGTAAAACAGCAGATTTGTTGTTTTGGCTTCTCTACTGGCCGTACAAAAGCAGATTTGTGGTTTTGGCGTTTCCACAGTCCGTACAACGACTTGAATAGCAGATTTCTTGTTTTGGCTCCTTTTCTGGCCGTACAACGACTTGAAAAGAGGATTTGTGGTTTTGGCTTTTCCACAATCCGTACAACGACTTGAATAGCAGATTTCTAGTTTTGGCTTCTTTTCTGGCCGTACAAGGACTTAAAACGCAGATTTGTTGTTTTGGCTTCTCCACAAATTGTACAACGACTTGACTAGCAGATTTGTGGTAATGGTGCTTCTGTTCTGGCCTTACAACGACTTGAATAGCAGATTTGTGGTTTTGGCTTCTCTTTTCGCCTTAATACAGCAGATTTGTGGTTTTGGCTTCTCTACTGGACGTACAAAGGCAGATTTGTGGTTTTGGCTTCTCCAGAAACCGTACAACAACTTGAAAAGCAGATTTCTGGTTTTGGCTCCTTTTCTGGCCGTACAACGACTTGAAAAGAGGATTTGTGGTTTTGGCTTTTCCACAATCCGTACAACGACTTGAATAGCAGATTTCTAGTTTTGGCTTCTTTTCTGGCCGTACAAGGACTTAAAACGCAGATTTGTTGTTTTGGCTTCTCCACAAATTGTACAACGACTTGACTAGCAGATTTGTGGTAATGGTGCTTCTGTTCTGGCCTTACAACGACTTGAATAGCAGATTTGTGGTTTTGGCTTCTCTTTTCGCCTTAATACAGCAGATTTGTGGTTTTGGCTTTTCTACTGGACGTACAAAGTCAGATTTGTGGTTTTGGCTTCTCCAGAAACCGTACAACAACTTGAAAAGCAGATTTCTGGTTTTGGCTCCTTTTCTGGCCGTACAAAAGCAGATTTGTGGTTTTGGCTTTTCCACAATCCGTACAACGTTCTGAATAGCAGATTTCTTGTTTTGGCTTCTTTTCTGGCCGTAAAACAGCAGATTTGTGGTTTTGGCTTCTCCAGAAACCGTACAACGACTTGAAAAGCAGATTTCTGGTTTTGGCTCCTTTTCTGGCCGTACAAAAGCAGATTTGTGGTTTTGGCTTTTCCAGAATATGTACAAAGACTTGAATAGCAGATTTCTAGTTTTGGCTTCTTTTCTGGCCGTACATGGACTTAAAACGCAGATTTGATGTTTTGGCTTCTCCACAAACCGTACAACGTCTTGACTAGCAGATTTGTGGTAATGGTGCTTCTGTTCTGGCCGTACAACGACTTGAATAGCAGATTTGTGGTTTTGGCTTCTCTTTTCGCCGTAATACAGCAGATTTGTGGTTTTGGCTTCTCTACTGGCCGTACAAAAGCAGATTTATGGTTTTGGCTTCTCCAGAAACCGTACAACGACTTGAAAAGCAGATTTCTGGTTTTGGCTCCTTTTCTGACCGTACAAAAGCAGATTTGTGGTTTTGGCTTTTCCACAATCCGTACAACGTCTTGAATAGCAGATTTCTTGTATTGGCTTCTTTTCTGGCCGTAAAACAGCAGATTTGTGGTTTTGGCTTCTCCAGAAACTGTACAACGACTTGAAAAGCAGATTTCTGGTTTTGGCTCCTTTTCTGGCCGTACAAAAGCAGATTTGTGGTTTTGGCTTTTCCACAAACCGTACAACGACTTGAATAGCAGATTTCTAGTTTTGGCTTCTTTTCTGGCCGTACAAGGACTTAAAACGCAGATTTGTTGTTTTGGCTTCTCCACAAATTGTACAACGACTTGACTAGCAGATTTGTGGTAATGGTGCTTCTGTTCTGGCCTTACAACGACTTGAATAGCAGATTTGTGGTTTTGGCTTCTCTTTTCGCCTTAATACAGCAGATTTGTGGTTTTGGCTTCTCTACTGGCCGTACAAAAGCAGATTTGTGGTTTTAGCTTTTCCACAATCCGTACAACGACTTGAATAGCAGATTTGTGGTAATGCTGCTTCTGTTCTGGCCGTACAACGACTTGAATAGCAGATTTGTGGTTTTGGCTTCTCTTTTCGCCGTAATACAGCAGATTTGTGGTTTTGGCTTCTCTAATGGCCGTACAAAAGCAGATTTGTGGTTTTGGCTTCTCCAGAAACCGTACAACGACTTGAAAAGCAGATTTCTGGTTTTGGCTCCTTTTCTAGCCGTACAAAAGCAGATTTGTGGTTTTGGCTTTTCCACAATCCGTACAACGTTCTGAATATCAGATTTCTTGTTTTGGCTTCTTTTCTGGCCGTAAAACAGCAGATTTGTGGTTTTGGCTTCTCCAGAAACCGTACAAAGACTTGAAAAGCAGATTTCTGGTTTTGGCTCCTTTTCTGGTCGTACAAAAGCAGATTTGTGGTTTTGGCTTTTCCACAATCCGTACAACGACTTGAATAGCAGATTTCTAGTTTTGGCTTCTTTTCTGGCCGTACATGGACTTAAAACGCAGATTTGATGTTTTGGCTTCTCCACAAACCGTACAACGACTTGACTAGCAGATTTGTGGTAATGGTGCTTCTGTTCTGGCCGTACAACGACTTGAATTGCAGATTTGTGGTTTTGGCTTCTCTTTTCGCCTTAATACAGCAGATTTGTGGTTTTGGCTTCTCTACTGGACGTACAAAGGCAGATTTGTGGTTTTGGCTTCTCCAGAAACCGTACAACAACTTGAAAAGCAGATTTCTTGTTTTGGCTTCTTTTCTGGCCGTAAAACAGCAGATTTGTTGTTTTGGCTTCTCTACTGGCCGTACAAAAGCAGATTTGTGGTTTTGGCGTTTCCACAGTCCGTACAACGACTTGAATAGCAGATTTCTTGTTTTGGCTCCTTTTCTGGCCGTACAACGACTTGAAAAGAGGATTTGTGGTTTTGGCTTTTCCACAATCCGTACAACGACTTGAATAGCAGATTTCTAGTTTTGGCTTCTTTTCTGGCCGTACAAGGACTTAAAACGCAGATTTGTTGTTTTGGCTTCTCCACAAATTGTACAACGACTTGACTAGCAGATTTGTGGTAATGGTGCTTCTGTTCTGGCCTTACAACGACTTGAATAGCAGATTTGTGGTTTTGGCTTCTCTTTTCGCCTTAATACAGCAGATTTGTGGTTTTGGCTTCTCTACTGGACGTACAAAGGCAGATTTGTGGTTTTGGCTTCTCCAGAAACCGTACAACAACTTGAAAAGCAGATTTCTGGTTTTGGCTCCTTTTCTGGCCGTACAACGACTTGAAAAGAGGATTTGTGGTTTTGGCTTTTCCACAATCCGTACAACGACTTGAATAGCAGATTTCTAGTTTTGGCTTCTTTTCTGGCCGTACAAGGACTTAAAACGCAGATTTGTTGTTTTGGCTTCTCCACAAATTGTACAACGACTTGACTAGCAGATTTGTGGTAATGGTGCTTCTGTTCTGGCCTTACAACGACTTGAATAGCAGATTTGTGGTTTTGGCTTCTCTTTTCGCCTTAATACAGCAGATTTGTGGTTTTGGCTTCTCTACTGGACGTACAAAGGCAGATTTGTGGTTTTGGCTTCTCCAGAAACCGTACAACAACTTGAAAAGCAGATTTCTGGTTTTGGCTCCTTTTCTGGCCGTACAACGACTTGAAAAGAGGATTTGTGGTTTTGGCTTTTCCACAATCCGTACAACGACTTGAATAGCAGATTTCTAGTTTTGGCTTCTTTTCTGGCCGTACAAGGACTTAAAACGCAGATTTGTTGTTTTGGCTTCTCCACAAATTGTACAACGACTTGACTAGCAGATTTGTGGTAATGGTGCTTCTGTTCTGGCCTTACAACGACTTGAATAGCAGATTTGTGGTTTTGGCTTCTCTACTGGACGTACAAAGGCAGATTTGTGGTTTTGGCTTCTCCAGAAACCGTACAACAACTTGAAAAGCAGATTTCTGGTTTTGGCTCCTTTTCTGGCCGTACAAAAGCAGATTTGTGGTTTTGGCTTTTCCACAATCCGTACAACGTTCTGAATAGCAGATTTCTTGTTTTGGCTTCTTTTCTGGCCGTAAAACAGCAGATTTGTGGTTTTGGCTTCTCCAGAAACCGTACAACGACTTGAAAAGCAGATTTCTGGTTTTGGCTCCTTTTCTGGCCGTACAAAAGCAGATTTGTGGTTTTGGCTTTTCCAGAATATGTACAAAGACTTGAATAGCAGATTTCTAGTTTTGGCTTCTTTTCTGGCCGTACATGGACTTAAAACGCAGATTTGATGTTTTGGCTTCTCCACAAACCGTACAACGTCTTGACTAGCAGATTTGTGGTAATGGTGCTTCTGTTCTGGCCGTACAACGACTTGAATAGCAGATTTGTGGTTTTGGCTTCTCTTTTCGCCGTAATACAGCAGATTTGTGGTTTTGGCTTCTCTACTGGCCGTACAAAAGCAGATTTGTGGTTTTGGCTTCTCCAGAAACCGTACAACGACTTGAAAAGCAGATTTCTGGTTTTGGCTCCTTTTCTGACCGTACAAAAGCAGATTTGTGGTTTTGGCTTTTCCACAATCCGTACAACGTCTTGAATAGCAGATTTCTTGTATTGGCTTCTTTTCTGGCCGTAAAACAGCAGATTTGTGGTTTTGGCTTCTCCAGAAACTGTACAACGACTTGAAAAGCAGATTTCTGGTTTTGGCTCCTTTTCTGGCCGTACAAAAGCAGATTTGTGGTTTTGGCTTTTCCACAATCCGTACAACGACTTGAATAGCAGATTTCTAGTTTTGGCTTCTTTTCTGGCCGTACAAGGACTTAAAACGCAGATTTGTTGTTTTGGCTTCTCCACAAATTGTACAACGACTTGACTAGCAGATTTGTGGTAATGGTGCTTCTGTTCTGGCCTTACAACGACTTGAATAGCAGATTTGTGGTTTTGGCTTCTCTTTTCGCCTTAATACAGCAGATTTGTGGTTTTGGCTTCTCTACTGGCCGTACAAAAGCAGATTTGTGGTTTTAGCTTTTCCACAATCCGTACAACGACTTGAATAGCAGATTTGTGGTAATGCTGCTTCTGTTCTGGCCGTACAACGACTTGAATAGCAGATTTGTGGTTTTGGCTTCTCTTTTCGCCGTAATACAGCAGATTTGTGGTTTTGGCTTCTCTAATGGCCGTACAAAAGCAGATTTGTGGTTTTGGCTTCTCCAGAAACCGTACAACGACTTGAAAAGCAGATTTCTGGTTTTGGCTCCTTTTCTAGCCGTACAAAAGCAGATTTGTGGTTTTGGCTTTTCCACAATCCGTACAACGTTCTGAATAGCAGATTTCTTGTTTTGGCTTCTTTTCTGGCCGTAAAACAGCAGATTTGTGGTTTTGGCTTCTCCAGAAACCGTACAAAGACTTGAAAAGCAGATTTCTGGTTTTGGCTCCTTTTCTGGTCGTACAAAAGCAGATTTGTGGTTTTGGCTTTTCCACAATCCGTACAACGACTTGAATAGCAGATTTCTAGTTTTGGCTTCTTTTCTGGCCGTACATGGACTTAAAACGCAGATTTGATGTTTTGGCTTCTCCACAAACCGTACAACGACTTGACTAGCAGATTTGTGGTAATGGTGCTTCTGTTCTGGCCGTACAACGACTTGAATAGCAGATTTGTGGTTTTGGCTTCTCTTTTCGCCGTAATACAGCAGATGTTTGGTTTTGGCTTCTCTACTGGCCGTACAAAAGCAGATTTGTGGTTTTGGCTTCTCCAGAAACCGAATAACGACTTGAAAAGCAGATTTCTGGTTTTGGCTCCTTTTCTGGCCGTACAAAAGCAGATTTGTGGTTTTGGCTTTTCCACAATCCGTACAACGTCTTGAATAGCAGATTTCTTGTATTGGCTTCTTTTCTGGCCGTAAAACAGCAGATTTGTGGTTTTGGCTTCTCCAGAAACTGTACAACGACTTGAAAAGCAGATTTCTGGTTTTGGCTCCTTTTCTGGCCGTACGAAAGCAGATTTGTGGTTTTGGTTTTTCCACAATCCGTACAACGACTTGAATAGCAGATTTCTAGTTTTGGCTTCTTTTCTGGCCGTACAAGGACTTAAAACGCAGATTTGTTGTTTTGGCTTCTCCACAAACCGTACAACGACTTGACTAGCAGATTTGTGGTAATGGTGCTTCTGTTCTGGCCGTACAACGACTTGAATAGCAGATTTGTGGTTTTGGCTTCTCTTTTCGCCGTAATACAGCAGATTTGTGGTTTTGGCTTCTCTACTGGCCGTACAAAAGCAGATTTGTGGTTTTGGCTTCTCCAGAAACCGTACAACGACTTGAAAAGCAGATTTCTTGTTTTGGCTTCTTTTCTGGCCGTAAAACAGCAGATTTGTTGTTTTGGCTTCTCTACTGGCCGTACAAAAGCAGATTTGTGGTTTTGGCGTTTCCACAGTCCGTACAACGACTTGAATAGCAGATTTCTTGTTTTGGCTCCTTTTCTGGCCGTACAACGACTTGAAAAGAGGATTTGTGGTTTTGGCTTTTCCACAATCCGTACAACGACTTGAATAGCAGATTTCTAGTTTTGGCTTCTTTTCTGGCCGTACATGGACTTAAAACGCAGATTTGATGTTTTGGCTTCTCCACAAACCGTACAACGACTTGACTAGCAGATTTGTGGTAATGGTGCTTCTGTTCTGGCCGTACAACGACTTGAATAGCAGATTTGTGGTTTTGGCTTCTCTTTTCGCCGTAATACAGCAGATGTTTGGTTTTGGCTTCTCTACTGGCCGTACAAAAGCAGATTTGTGGTTTTGGCTTCTCCAGAAACCGAATAACGACTTGAAAAGCAGATTTCTGGTTTTGGCTCCTTTTCTGGCCGTACAAAAGCAGATTTGTGGTTTTGGCTTTTCCACAATCCGTACAACGTCTTGAATAGCAGATTTCTTGTATTGGCTTCTTTTCTGGCCGTAAAACAGCAGATTTGTGGTTTTGGCTTCTCCAGAAACTGTACAACGACTTGAAAAGCAGATTTCTGGTTTTGGCTCCTTTTCTGGCCGTACGAAAGCAGATTTGTGGTTTTGGTTTTTCCACAATCCGTACAACGACTTGAATAGCAGATTTCTAGTTTTGGCTTCTTTTCTGGCCGTACAAGGACTTAAAACGCAGATTTGTTGTTTTGGCTTCTCCACAAACCGTACAACGACTTGACTAGCAGATTTGTGGTAATGGTGCTTCTGTTCTGGCCGTACAACGACTTGAATAGCAGATTTGTGGTTTTGGCTTCTCTTTTCGCCTTAATACAGCAGATTTGTGGTTTTGGCTTCTCTACTGGACGTACAAAGGCAGATTTGTGGTTTTGGCTTCTCCAGAAACCGTACAACAACTTGAAAAGCAGATTTCTTGTTTTGGCTTCTTTTCTGGCCGTAAAACAGCAGATTTGTTGTTTTGGCTTCTCTACTGGCCGTACAAAAGCAGATTTGTGGTTTTGGCGTTTCCACAGTCCGTACAACGACTTGAATAGCAGATTTCTTGTTTTGGCTCCTTTTCTGGCCGTACAACGACTTGAAAAGAGGATTTGTGGTTTTGGCTTTTCCACAATCCGTACAACGACTTGAATAGCAGATTTCTAGTTTTGGCTTCTTTTCTGGCCGTACAAGGACTTAAAACGCAGATTTGTTGTTTTGGCTTCTCCACAAATTGTACAACGACTTGACTAGCAGATTTGTGGTAATGGTGCTTCTGTTCTGGCCTTACAACGACTTGAATAGCAGATTTGTGGTTTTGGCTTCTCTTTTCGCCTTAATACAGCAGATTTGTGGTTTTGGCTTCTCTACTGGACGTACAAAGGCAGATTTGTGGTTTTGGCTTCTCCAGAAACCGTACAACAACTTGAAAAGCAGATTTCTGGTTTTGGCTCCTTTTCTGGCCGTACAACGACTTGAAAAGAGGATTTGTGGTTTTGGCTTTTCCACAATCCGTACAACGACTTGAATAGCAGATTTCTAGTTTTGGCTTCTTTTCTGGCCGTACAAGGACTTAAAACGCAGATTTGTTGTTTTGGCTTCTCCACAAATTGTACAACGACTTGACTAGCAGATTTGTGGTAATGGTGCTTCTGTTCTGGCCTTACAACGACTTGAATAGCAGATTTGTGGTTTTGGCTTCTCTTTTCGCCTTAATACAGCAGATTTGTGGTTTTGGCTTCTCTACTGGACGTACAAAGGCAGATTTGTGGTTTTGGCTTCTCCAGAAACCGTACAACAACTTGAAAAGCAGATTTCTGGTTTTGGCTCCTTTTCTGGCCGTACAACGACTTGAAAAGAGGATTTGTGGTTTTGGCTTTTCCACAATCCGTACAACGACTTGAATAGCAGATTTCTAGTTTTGGCTTCTTTTCTGGCCGTACAAGGACTTAAAACGCAGATTTGTTGTTTTGGCTTCTCCACAAATTGTACAACGACTTGACTAGCAGATTTGTGGTAATGGTGCTTCTGTTCTGGCCTTACAACGACTTGAATAGCAGATTTGTGGTTTTGGCTTCTCTACTGGACGTACAAAGGCAGATTTGTGGTTTTGGCTTCTCCAGAAACCGTACAACAACTTGAAAAGCAGATTTCTGGTTTTGGCTCCTTTTCTGGCCGTACAAAAGCAGATTTGTGGTTTTGGCTTTTCCACAATCCGTACAACGTTCTGAATAGCAGATTTCTTGTTTTGGCTTCTTTTCTGGCCGTAAAACAGCAGATTTGTGGTTTTGGCTTCTCCAGAAACCGTACAACGACTTGAAAAGCAGATTTCTGGTTTTGGCTCCTTTTCTGGCCGTACAAAAGCAGATTTGTGGTTTTGGCTTTTCCAGAATATGTACAAAGACTTGAATAGCAGATTTCTAGTTTTGGCTTCTTTTCTGGCCGTACATGGACTTAAAACGCAGATTTGATGTTTTGGCTTCTCCACAAACCGTACAACGTCTTGACTAGCAGATTTGTGGTAATGGTGCTTCTGTTCTGGCCGTACAACGACTTGAATAGCAGATTTGTGGTTTTGGCTTCTCTTTTCGCCGTAATACAGCAGATTTGTGGTTTTGGCTTCTCTACTGGCCGTACAAAAGCAGATTTGTGGTTTTGGCTTCTCCAGAAACCGTACAACGACTTGAAAAGCAGATTTCTGGTTTTGGCTCCTTTTCTGACCGTACAAAAGCAGATTTGTGGTTTTGGCTTTTCCACAATCCGTACAACGTCTTGAATAGCAGATTTCTTGTATTGGCTTCTTTTCTGGCCGTAAAACAGCAGATTTGTGGTTTTGGCTTCTCCAGAAACTGTACAACGACTTGAAAAGCAGATTTCTGGTTTTGGCTCCTTTTCTGGCCGTACAAAAGCAGATTTGTGGTTTTGGCTTTTCCACAATCCGTACAACGACTTGAATAGCAGATTTCTAGTTTTGGCTTCTTTTCTGGCCGTACAAGGACTTAAAACGCAGATTTGTTGTTTTGGCTTCTCCACAAATTGTACAACGACTTGACTAGCAGATTTGTGGTAATGGTGCTTCTGTTCTGGCCTTACAACGACTTGAATAGCAGATTTGTGGTTTTGGCTTCTCTTTTCGCCTTAATACAGCAGATTTGTGGTTTTGGCTTCTCTACTGGCCGTACAAAAGCAGATTTGTGGTTTTAGCTTTTCCACAATCCGTACAACGACTTGAATAGCAGATTTGTGGTAATGCTGCTTCTGTTCTGGCCGTACAACGACTTGAATAGCAGATTTGTGGTTTTGGCTTCTCTTTTCGCCGTAATACAGCAGATTTGTGGTTTTGGCTTCTCTAATGGCCGTACAAAAGCAGATTTGTGGTTTTGGCTTCTCCAGAAACCGTACAACGACTTGAAAAGCAGATTTCTGGTTTTGGCTCCTTTTCTAGCCGTACAAAAGCAGATTTGTGGTTTTGGCTTTTCCACAATCCGTACAACGTTCTGAATAGCAGATTTCTTGTTTTGGCTTCTTTTCTGGCCGTAAAACAGCAGATTTGTGGTTTTGGCTTCTCCAGAAACCGTACAAAGACTTGAAAAGCAGATTTCTGGTTTTGGCTCCTTTTCTGGTCATACAAAAGCAGATTTGTGGTTTTGGCTTTTCCACAATCCGTACAACGACTTGAATAGCAGATTTCTAGTTTTGGCTTCTTTTCTGGCCGTACATGGACTTAAAACGCAGATTTGATGTTTTGGCTTCTCCACAAACCGTACAACGACTTGACTAGCAGATTTGTGGTAATGGTGCTTCTGTTCTGGCCGTACAACGACTTGAATAGCAGATTTGTGGTTTTGGCTTCTCTTTTCGCCGTAATACAGCAGATGTTTGGTTTTGGCTTCTCTACTGGCCGTACAAAAGCAGATTTGTGGTTTTGGCTTCTCCAGAAACCGAATAACGACTTGAAAAGCAGATTTCTGGTTTTGGCTCCTTTTCTGGCCGTACAAAAGCAGATTTGTGGTTTTGGCTTTTCCACAATCCGTACAACGTCTTGAATAGCAGATTTCTTGTATTGGCTTCTTTTCTGGCCGTAAAACAGCAGATTTGTGGTTTTGGCTTCTCCAGAAACTGTACAACGACTTGAAAAGCAGATTTCTGGTTTTGGCTCCTTTTCTGGCCGTACGAAAGCAGATTTGTGGTTTTGGTTTTTCCACAATCCGTACAACGACTTGAATAGCAGATTTCTAGTTTTGGCTTCTTTTCTGGCCGTACAAGGACTTAAAACGCAGATTTGTTGTTTTGGCTTCTCCACAAACCGTACAACGACTTGACTAGCAGATTTGTGGTAATGGTGCTTCTGTTCTGGCCGTACAACGACTTGAATAGCAGATTTGTGGTTTTGGCTTCTCTTTTCGCCGTAATACAGCAGATTTGTGGTTTTGGCTTCTCTACTGGCCGTACAAAAGCAGATTTGTGGTTTTGGCTTCTCCAGAAACCGTACAACGACTTGAAAAGCAGATTTCTTGTTTTGGCTTCTTTTCTGGCCGTAAAACAGCAGATTTGTTGTTTTGGCTTCTCTACTGGCCGTACAAAAGCAGATTTGTGGTTTTGGCGTTTCCACAGTCCGTACAACGACTTGAATAGCAGATTTCTTGTTTTGGCTCCTTTTCTGGCCGTACAACGACTTGAAAAGAGGATTTGTGGTTTTGGCTTTTCCACAATCCGTACAACGACTTGAATAGCAGATTTCTAGTTTTGGCTTCTTTTCTGGCCGTACAAGGACTTAAAACGCAGATTTGTTGTTTTGGCTTCTCCACAAATTGTACATCGACTTGACTAGCAGATTTGTGGTAATGGTGCTTCTGTTCTGGCCTTACAACGACTTGAATAGCAGATTTGTGGTTTTGGCTTCTCTTTTCGCCTTAATACAGCAGATTTGTGGTTTTGGCTTCTCTACTGGACGTACAAAGGCAGATTTGTGGTTTTGGCTTCTCCAGAAACCGTACAACAACTTGAAAAGCAGATTTCTGGTTTTGGCTCCTTTTCTGGCCGTACAACGACTTGAAAAGAGGATTTGTGGTTTTGGCTTTTCCACAATCCGTACAACGACTTGAATAGCAGATTTCTAGTTTTGGCTTCTTTTCTGGCCGTACAAGGACTTAAAACGCAGATTTGTTGTTTTGGCTTCTCCACAAATTGTACAACGACTTGACTAGCAGATTTGTGGTAATGGTGCTTCTGTTCTGGCCTTACAACGACTTGAATAGCAGATTTGTGGTTTTGGCTTCTCTTTTCGCCTTAATACAGCAGATTTGTGGTTTTGGCTTCTCTACTGGACGTACAAAGGCAGATTTGTGGTTTTGGCTTCTCCAGAAACCGTACAACAACTTGAAAAGCAGATTTCTGGTTTTGGCTCCTTTTCTGGCCGTACAAAAGCAGATTTGTGGTTTTGGCTTTTCCACAATCCGTACAACGTTCTGAATAGCAGATTTCTTGTTTTGGCTTCTTTTCTGGCCGTAAAACAGCAGATTTGTGGTTTTGGCTTCTCCAGAAACCGTACAACGACTTGAAAAGCAGATTTCTGGTTTTGGCTCCTTTTCTGGCCGTACAAAAGCAGATTTGTGGTTTTGGCTTTTCCAGAATATGTACAAAGACTTGAATAGCAGATTTCTAGTTTTGGCTTCTTTTCTGGCCGTACATGGACTTAAAACGCAGATTTGATGTTTTGGCTTCTCCACAAACCGTACAACGTCTTGACTAGCAGATTTGTGGTAATGGTGCTTCTGTTCTGGCCGTACAACGACTTGAATAGCAGATTTGTGGTTTTGGCTTCTCTTTTCGCCGTAATACAGCAGATTTGTGGTTTTGGCTTCTCTACTGGCCGTACAAAAGCAGATTTGTGGTTTTGGCTTCTCCAGAAACCGTACAACGACTTGAAAAGCAGATTTCTGGTTTTGGCTTCTTTTCTGACCGTACAAAAGCAGATTTGTGGTTTTGGCTTTTCCACAATCCGTACAACGTCTTGAATAGCAGATTTCTTGTATTGGCTTCTTTTCTGGCCGTAAAACAGCAGATTTGTGGTTTTGGCTTCTCCAGAAACTGTACAACGACTTGAAAAGCAGATTTCTGGTTTTGGCTCCTTTTCTGGCCGTACAAAAGCAGATTTGTGGTTTTGGCTTTTCCACAATCCGTACAACGACTTGAATAGCAGATTTCTAGTTTTGGCTTCTTTTCTGGCCGTACAAGGACTTAAAACGCAGATTTGTTGTTTTGGCTTCTCCACAAATTGTACAACGACTTGACTAGCATATTTGTGGTAATGGTGCTTCTGTTCTGGCCTTACAACGACTTGAATAGCAGATTTGTGGTTTTGGCTTCTCTTTTCGCCTTAATACAGCAGATTTGTGGTTTTGGCTTCTCTACTGGACGTACAAAGGCAGATTTGTGGTTTTGGCTTCTCCAGAAACCGTACAACAACTTGAAAAGCAGATTTCTGGTTTTGGCTCCTTTTCTGGCCGTACAAAAGCAGATTTGTGGTTTAAGCTTCTCTTTTCGCCGTAATACAGCAGATTTGTGGTTTTGGCTTCTCTACTGGCCGTACAAAAGCAGATTTGTGGTTTTAGCTTTTCCACAATCCGTACAACGACTTGAATAGCAGATTTGTGGTAATGCTGCTTCTGTTCTGGCCGTACAACGACTTGAATAGCAGATTTGTGGTTTTGGCTTCTCTTTTCGCCGTAATACAGCAGATTTGTGGTTTTGGCTTCTCTAATGGCCGTACAAAAGCAGATTTGTGATTTTGGCTTCTCCAGAAACCGTACAACGACTTGAAAAGCAGATTTCTGGTTTTGGCTCCTTTTCTGGCCGTACAAAAGCAGATTTGTGGTTTTGGCTTTTTCACAATCCGTACAACGTTCTGAATAGCAGATTTCTTGGTTTGGCTTCTTTTCTGGCCGTAAAACAGCAGATTTGTGGTTTTGGCTTCTCCAGAAACCGTACAACGACTTCAATAGCAGATTTCTAGTTTTGGCTTCTTTTCTGGCCGTACAAGGACTTAAAACGCAGATTTGTAGTTTTGGCTTCTCCACAAACCGTACAACGACTTGACTAGCAGATTTGTGGTAATGGTGCTTCTGTTCTGGCCGTACAACGACTTGAATAGCAGATTTGTGGTTTTGGCTTCTCTTTTCTCCGTAATACAGCAGATTTGTGGTTTTGGCTTTGACTAGCAGATTTGTGGTAATGCTGCTTCTGTTCTGGCCGTACAACGACTTGAATAGCAGATTTGTGGTTTTGGCTTCTATTTTCGCCGTAATACAGCAGATTTGTGGTTTTGGCTTCTCTACTGGCCGTACAAAAGCAGATTTGTGGTTTTGGCTTCTCCAGAAACCGTACAACGACTTGAAAAGCAGATTTCTGGTTTTGGCTCCTTTTCTGGCCGTACAACAGCAGATTTGTGGTTTTGGCTTTTCCACAATCCGTACAACGTCTTGAATAGCAGATTTCTGGTTTTGGCTCCTTTTCTGGCCGTACAAAAGCAGATTTGTGGTTTTGGCTTTTCCACAATCCGTACAACGACTTGAATAGCAGATTTCTAGTTTTGGCTTCTTTTCTGGCCGTACAAGGACTTAAAACGCAGATTTGTTGTTTTGGCTTCTCCACAAATTGTACAACGACTTGACTAGCAGATTTGTGGTAATGGTGCTTCTGTACTGGCCTTACAACGACTTGAATAGCAGATTTGTGGTTTTGGCTTCTCTTTTCGCCTTAATACAGCAGATTTGTGGTTTTGGCTTCTCTACTGGACGTACAAAGGCAGATTTGTGGTTTTGGCTTCTCCAGAAACCGTACAACAACTTGAAAAGCAGATTTCTGGTTTTGGCTCCTTTTCTGGCCGTACAAAAGCAGATTTGTGGTTTTAGCTTTTCCACAATCCGTACAACGACTTGAATAGCAGATTTCTTGTTTTGGCTTTTTTTCTGGCCGTAAAACAGCAGATTTATGGTTTTGGCTCTCTCCACAAACCGTACAACGACTTGACTAGCAGATTTGTGGTAATGCTGCTTCTGTTCTGGCCGTACAACGACTTGAATAGCAGATTTGTGGTTTTGGCTTCTATTTTCGCCGTAATACAGCAGATTTGTGGTTTTGGCTTCTCTACTGGCCGTACAAAAGCAGATTTGTGGTTTTGGCTTCTCCAGAAACCGTACAACGACTTAAAAAGCAGATTTCTAGTTTTGGCTCCTTTTCTGGCCGTACAAAAGCAGATTTGTGGTTTTGGCTTTTCCACAATCCGTACAACGACTTGAATAGCAGATTTCTTGTTTTGGCTTCTTTTCTGGCCGTAAAACAGCAGATTTGTGGTTTTGGTTTTTCCACAATCCGTACAACGACTTCAATAGCAGATTTCTAGTTTTGGCTTCTTTTCTGGCCGTACAAGGACTTAAAACGCAGATTTGTAGTTTTGGCTTCTCCACAAACCGTACAACGACTTGACTAGCAGATTTGTGGTAATGGTGCTTCTGTTCTGGCCGTACAACGACTTGAATAGCAGATTTGTGGTTTTGGCTTCTCTTTTCTCCGTAATACAGCAGATTTGTGGTTTTGGCTTCTCTACTGGCCGTACAAAAGCAGATTTGTGGTTTTAGCTTTTCCACAATCCGTACAACGACTTGAATAGCAGATTTGTGGTAATGCTGCTTCTGTTCTGGCCGTACAACGACTTGAATAGCAGATTTGTGGTTTTGGCTTCTCTTTTCGCCGTAATACAGCAGATTTGTGGTTTTGGCTTCTCTAATGGCCGTACAAAAGCAGATTTGTGGTTTTGGCTTCTCCAGAAACCGTACAACGACTTGAAAAGCAGATTTCTGGTTTTGGCTCCTTTTCTAGCCGTACAGAAGCAGATTTGTGGTTTTGGCTTTTCCACAATCCGTACAACGTTCTGAATAGCAGATTTCTTGTTTTGGCTTCTTTTCTGGCCGTAAAACAGCAGATTTGTGGTTTTGGCTTCTCCAGAAACCGTACAACGACTTGAAAAGCAGATTTCTGGTTTTGGCTCCTTTTCTGGCCGTACAAAAGCAGATTTGTGGTTTTGGCTTTTCCACAATCCGTACAACGACTTGAATAGCAGATTTCTAGTTTTGGCTTCTTTTCTGGCCGTACATGGACTTAAAACGCAGATTTGATGTTTTGGCTTCTCCACAAACCGTACAACGACTTGACTAGCAGATTTGTGGTAATGGTGCTTCTGTTCTGGCCGTACAACGACTTGAATAGCAGATTTGTGGTTTTGGCTTCTCTTTTCGCCGTAATACAGCAGATTTTTGGTTTTGGCTTCTCTACTGGCCGTACAAAAGCAGATTTGTGGTTTTGGCTTCTCCAGAAACCGAATAACGACTTGAAAAGCAGATTTCTGGTTTTGGCTCCTTTTCTGGCCGTACAAAAGCAGATTTGTGGTTTTGGCTTTTCCACAATCCGTACAACGTCTTGAATAGCAGATTTCTTGTATTGGCTTCTTTTCTGGCCGTAACACAGCAGATTTATGGTTTTGGCTCTCTCCACAAACCGTACAACGACATGAATAGCAGATTTCTAGTTTTGGCTTCTTTTCTGGCCGTACAAAAACTTAAAAAGCAGATTTGTTGTTTTGGCTTCTCCACAAACCGTACAACGACTTGACTAGCAGATTTGTGGTAATGGTGCTTCTGTTCTGGCAGTACAACGACTTGAATAGCAGATTTGTGGTTTTGGCTTCTCTTTTCGCCGTAATACAGCAGATTTGTGGTTTTGGCTTCTCTACTGGCCGTACAAAAGCAGATTTGTGGTTTTGGCTTCTCCAGAAACCGTACAACGACTTGAAAAGCAGATTTCTGGTTTTGGCTCCTTTTCTGGCCGTACAACAGCAGATTTGTGGTTTTGGCTTTTCCACAATCCGTACAACGTCTTGAATAGCAGATTTCTGGTTTTGGCTCCTTTTCTGGCCGTACAAAAGCAGATTTGTGGTTTTGGCTTTTCCACAATCCGTACAACGACTTGAATAGCAGATTTCTAGTTTTGGCTTCTTTTCTGGCCGTACAAGGACTTAAAACGCAGATTTGTTGTTTTGGCTTCTCCACAAATTGTACAACGACTTGACTAGCAGATTTGTGGTAATGGTGCTTCTGTACTGGCCTTACAACGACTTGAATAGCAGATTTGTGGTTTTGGCTTCTCTTTTCGCCTTAATACAGCAGATTTGTGGTTTTGGCTTCTCTACTGGACGTACAAAGGCAGATTTGTGGTTTTGGCTTCTCCAGAAACCGTACAACAACTTGAAAAGCAGATTTCTGGTTTTGGCTCCTTTTCTGGCCGTACAAAAGCAGATTTGTGGTTTTAGCTTTTCCACAATCCGTACAACGACTTGAATAGCAGATTTCTTGTTTTGGCTTTTTTTCTGGCCGTAAAACAGCAGATTTATGGTTTTGGCTCTCTCCACAAACCGTACAACGACTTGACTAGCAGATTTGTGGTAATGCTGCTTCTGTTCTGGCCGTACAACGACTTGAATAGCAGATTTGTGGTTTTGGCTTCTATTTTCGCCGTAATACAGCAGATTTGTGGTTTTGGCTTCTCTACTGGCCGTACAAAAGCAGATTTGTGGTTTTGGCTTCTCCAGAAACCGTACAACGACTTGAAAAGCAGATTTCTGGTTTTGGCTCCTTTTCTGGCCGTACAACAGCAGATTTGTGGTTTTGGCTTTTCCACAATCCGTACAACGTCTTGAATAGCAGATTTCTGGTTTTGGCTCCTTTTCTGGCCGTACAAAAGCAGATTTGTGGTTTTGGCTTTTCCACAATCCGTACAACGACTTGAATAGCAGATTTCTAGTTTTGGCTTCTTTTCTGGCCGTACAAGGACTTAAAACGCAGATTTGTTGTTTTGGCTTCTCCACAAATTGTACAACGACTTGACTAGCAGATTTGTGGTAATGGTGCTTCTGTACTGGCCTTACAACGACTTGAATAGCAGATTTGTGGTTTTGGCTTCTCTTTTCGCCTTAATACAGCAGATTTGTGGTTTTGGCTTCTCTACTGGACGTACAAAGGCAGATTTGTGGTTTTGGCTTCTCCAGAAACCGTACAACAACTTGAAAAGCAGATTTCTGGTTTTGGCTCCTTTTCTGGCCGTACAAAAGCAGATTTGTGGTTTTAGCTTTTCCACAATCCGTACAACGACTTGAATAGCAGATTTCTTGTTTTGGCTTTTTTTCTGGCCGTAAAACAGCAGATTTATGGTTTTGGCTCTCTCCACAAACCGTACAACGACTTGACTAGCAGATTTGTGGTAATGCTGCTTCTGTTCTGGCCGTACAACGACTTGAATAGCAGATTTGTGGTTTTGGCTTCTATTTTCGCCGTAATACAGCAGATTTGTGGTTTTGGCTTCTCTACTGGCCGTACAAAAGCAGATTTGTGGTTTTGGCTTCTCCAGAAACCGTACAACGACTTAAAAAGCAGATTTCTAGTTTTGGCTCCTTTTCTGGCCGTACAAAAGCAGATTTGTGGTTTTGGCTTTTCCACAATCCGTACAACGACTTGAATAGCAGATTTCTTGTTTTGGCTTCTTTTCTGGCCGTAAAACAGCAGATTTGTGGTTTTGGTTTTTCCACAATCCGTACAACGACTTCAATAGCAGATTTCTAGTTTTGGCTTCTTTTCTGGCCGTACAAGGACTTAAAACGCAGATTTGTAGTTTTGGCTTCTCCACAAACCGTACAACGACTTGACTAGCAGATTTGTGGTAATGGTGCTTCTGTTCTGGCCGTACAACGACTTGAATAGCAGATTTGTGGTTTTGGCTTCTCTTTTCTCCGTAATACAGCAGATTTGTGGTTTTGGCTTCTCTACTGGCCGTACAAAAGCAGATTTGTGGTTTTAGCTTTTCCACAATCCGTACAACGACTTGAATAGCAGATTTGTGGTAATGCTGCTTCTGTTCTGGCCGTACAACGACTTGAATAGCAGATTTGTGGTTTTGGCTTCTCTTTTCGCCGTAATACAGCAGATTTGTGGTTTTGGCTTCTCTAATGGCCGTACAAAAGCAGATTTGTGGTTTTGGCTTCTCCAGAAACCGTACAACGACTTGAAAAGCAGATTTCTGGTTTTGGCTCCTTTTCTAGCCGTACAGAAGCAGATTTGTGGTTTTGGCTTTTCCACAATCCGTACAACGTTCTGAATAGCAGATTTCTTGTTTTGGCTTCTTTTCTGGCCGTAAAACAGCAGATTTGTGGTTTTGGCTTCTCCAGAAACCGTACAACGACTTGAAAAGCAGATTTCTGGTTTTGGCTCCTTTTCTGGCCGTACAAAAGCAGATTTGTGGTTTTGGCTTTTCCACAATCCGTACAACGACTTGAATAGCAGATTTCTAGTTTTGGCTTCTTTTCTGGCCGTACATGGACTTAAAACGCAGATTTGATGTTTTGGCTTCTCCACAAACCGTACAACGACTTGACTAGCAGATTTGTGGTAATGGTGCTTCTGTTCTGGCCGTACAACGACTTGAATAGCAGATTTGTGGTTTTGGCTTCTCTTTTCGCCGTAATACAGCAGATTTTTGGTTTTGGCTTCTCTACTGGCCGTACAAAAGCAGATTTGTGGTTTTGGCTTCTCCAGAAACCGAATAACGACTTGAAAAGCAGATTTCTGGTTTTGGCCCCTTTTCTGGCCGTACAAAAGCAGATTTGTGGTTTTGGCTTTTCCACAATCCGTACAACGTCTTGAATAGCAGATTTCTTGTATTGGCTTCTTTTCTGGCCGTAAAACAGCAGATTTGTGGTTTTGGCTTCTCCAGAAACTGTACAACGACTTGAAAAGCAGATTTCTGGTTTTGGCTCCTTTTCTGGCCGTACGAAAGCAGATTTGTGGTTTTGGTTTTTCCACAATCCGTACAACGACTTGAATAGCAGATTTCTTGTTTTGGCTTTTTTTCTGGCCGTAAAACAGCAGATTTATGGTTTTGGCTCTCTCCACAAACCGTACAACGACTTGACTAGCAGATTTGTGGTAATGCTGCTTCTGTTCTGGCCGTACAACGACTTGAATAGCAGATTTGTGGTTTTGGCTTCTATTTTCGCCGTAATACAGCAGATTTGTGGTTTTGGCTTCTCTACTGGCCGTACAAAAGCAGATTTGTGGTTTTGGCTTCTCCAGAAACCGTACAACGACTTGAAAAGCAGATTTCTGGTTTTGGCTCCTTTTCTGGCCGTACAACAGCAGATTTGTGGTTTTGGCTTTTCCACAATCCGTACAACGTCTTGAATAGCAGATTTCTGGTTTTGGCTCCTTTTCTGGCCGTACAAAAGCAGATTTGTGGTTTTGGCTTTTCCACAATCCGTACAACGACTTGAATAGCAGATTTCTAGTTTTGGCTTCTTTTCTGGCCGTACAAGGACTTAAAACGCAGATTTGTTGTTTTGGCTTCTCCACAAATTGTACAACGACTTGACTAGCAGATTTGTGGTAATGGTGCTTCTGTACTGGCCTTACAACGACTTGAATAGCAGATTTGTGGTTTTGGCTTCTCTTTTCGCCTTAATACAGCAGATTTGTGGTTTTGGCTTCTCTACTGGACGTACAAAGGCAGATTTGTGGTTTTGGCTTCTCCAGAAACCGTACAACAACTTGAAAAGCAGATTTCTGGTTTTGGCTCCTTTTCTGGCCGTACAAAAGCAGATTTGTGGTTTTAGCTTTTCCACAATCCGTACAACGACTTGAATAGCAGATTTCTTGTTTTGGCTTTTTTTCTGGCCGTAAAACAGCAGATTTATGGTTTTGGCTCTCTCCACAAACCGTACAACGACTTGACTAGCAGATTTGTGGTAATGCTGCTTCTGTTCTGGCCGTACAACGACTTGAATAGCAGATTTGTGGTTTTGGCTTCTATTTTCGCCGTAATACAGCAGATTTGTGGTTTTGGCTTCTCTACTGGCCGTACAAAAGCAGATTTGTGGTTTTGGCTTCTCCAGAAACCGTACAACGACTTAAAAAGCAGATTTCTAGTTTTGGCTCCTTTTCTGGCCGTACAAAAGCAGATTTGTGGTTTTGGCTTTTCCACAATCCGTACAACGACTTGAATAGCAGATTTCTTGTTTTGGCTTCTTTTCTGGCCGTAAAACAGCAGATTTGTGGTTTTGGTTTTTCCACAATCCGTACAACGACTTCAATAGCAGATTTCTAGTTTTGGCTTCTTTTCTGGCCGTACAAGGACTTAAAACGCAGATTTGTAGTTTTGGCTTCTCCACAAACCGTACAACGACTTGACTAGCAGATTTGTGGTAATGGTGCTTCTGTTCTGGCCGTACAACGACTTGAATAGCAGATTTGTGGTTTTGGCTTCTCTTTTCTCCGTAATACAGCAGATTTGTGGTTTTGGCTTCTCTACTGGCCGTACAAAAGCAGATTTGTGGTTTTAGCTTTTCCACAATCCGTACAACGACTTGAATAGCAGATTTGTGGTAATGCTGCTTCTGTTCTGGCCGTACAACGACTTGAATAGCAGATTTGTGGTTTTGGCTTCTCTTTTCGCCGTAATACAGCAGATTTGTGGTTTTGGCTTCTCTAATGGCCGTACAAAAGCAGATTTGTGGTTTTGGCTTCTCCAGAAACCGTACAACGACTTGAAAAGCAGATTTCTGGTTTTGGCTCCTTTTCTAGCCGTACAGAAGCAGATTTGTGGTTTTGGCTTTTCCACAATCCGTACAACGTTCTGAATAGCAGATTTCTTGTTTTGGCTTCTTTTCTGGCCGTAAAACAGCAGATTTGTGGTTTTGGCTTCTCCAGAAACCGTACAACGACTTGAAAAGCAGATTTCTGGTTTTGGCTCCTTTTCTGGCCGTACAAAAGCAGATTTGTGGTTTTGGCTTTTCCACAATCCGTACAACGACTTGAATAGCAGATTTCTAGTTTTGGCTTCTTTTCTGGCCGTACATGGACTTAAAACGCAGATTTGATGTTTTGGCTTCTCCACAAACCGTACAACGACTTGACTAGCAGATTTGTGGTAATGGTGCTTCTGTTCTGGCCGTACAACGACTTGAATAGCAGATTTGTGGTTTTGGCTTCTCTTTTCGCCGTAATACAGCAGATTTTTGGTTTTGGCTTCTCTACTGGCCGTACAAAAGCAGATTTGTGGTTTTGGCTTCTCCAGAAACCGAATAACGACTTGAAAAGCAGATTTCTGGTTTTGGCCCCTTTTCTGGCCGTACAAAAGCAGATTTGTGGTTTTGGCTTTTCCACAATCCGTACAACGTCTTGAATAGCAGATTTCTTGTATTGGCTTCTTTTCTGGCCGTAAAACAGCAGATTTGTGGTTTTGGCTTCTCCAGAAACTGTACAACGACTTGAAAAGCAGATTTCTGGTTTTGGCTCCTTTTCTGGCCGTACGAAAGCAGATTTGTGGTTTTGGTTTTTCCACAATCCGTACAACGACTTGAATAGCAGATTTCTAGTTTTGGCTTCTTTTCTGGCCGTACAAGGACTTAAAACGCAGATTTGTTGTTTTGGCTTCTCCACAAACCGTACAACGACTTGACTAGCAGATTTGTGGTAATGGTGCTTCTGTTCTGGCCGTACAACGACTTGAATAGCAGATTTGTGGTTTTGGCTTCTCTTTTCGCCGTAATACAGCAGATTTGTGGTTTTGGCTTCTCTACTGGCCGTACAAAAGCAGATTTGTGGTTTTGGCTTCTCCAGAAACCGTACAACGACTTGAAAAGCAGATTTCTTGTTTTGGCTTATTTTCTGGCCGTAAAACAGCAGATTTGTTGTTTTGGCTTCTCTACTGGCCGTACAAAAGCAGATTTGTGGTTTTGGCGTTTCCACAGTCCGTACAACGACTTGAATAGCAGATTTCTTGTTTTGGCTCCTTTTCTGGCCGTACAACGACTTGAAAAGAGGATTTGTGGTTTTGGCTTTTCCACAATCCGTACAACGACTTGAATAGCAGATTTCTAGTTTTGGCTTCTTTTCTGGCCGTACAAGGACTTAAAACGCAGATTTGTTGTTTTGGCTTCTCCACAAATTGTACAACGACTTGACTAGCAGATTTGTGGTAATGGTGCTTCTGTTCTGGCCTTACAACGACTTGAATAGCAGATTTGTGGTTTTGGCTTCTCTTTTCGCCTTAATACAGCAGATTTGTGGTTTTGGCTTCTCTACTGGACGTACAAAGGCAGATTTGTGGTTTTGGCTTCTCCAGAAACCGTACAACAACTTGAAAAGCAGATTTCTGGTTTTGGCTCCTTTTCTGGCCGTACAACGACTTGAAAAGAGGATTTGTGGTTTTGGCTTTTCCACAATCCGTACAACGACTTGAATAGCAGATTTCTAGTTTTGGCTTCTTTTCTGGCCGTACAAGGACTTAAAACGCAGATTTGTTGTTTTGGCTTCTCCACAAATTGTACAACGACTTGACTAGCAGATTTGTGGTAATGGTGCTTCTGTTCTGGCCTTACAACGACTTGAATAGCAGATTTGTGGTTTTGGCTTCTCTTTTCGCCTTAATACAGCAGATTTGTGGTTTTGGCTTCTCTACTGGACGTACAAAGGCAGATTTGTGGTTTTGGCTTCTCCAGAAACCGTACAACAACTTGAAAAGCAGATTTCTGGTTTTGGCTCCTTTTCTGGCCGTACAAAAGCAGATTTGTGGTTTTGGCTTTTCCACAATCCGTACAACGTTCTGAATAGCAGATTTCTTGTTTTGGCTTCTTTTCTGGCCGTAAAACAGCAGATTTGTGGTTTTGGCTTCTCCAGAAACCGTACAACGACTTGAAAAGCAGATTTCTGGTTTTGGCTCCTTTTCTGGCCGTACAAAAGCAGATTTGTGGTTTTGGCTTTTCCAGAATATGTACAAAGACTTGAATAGCAGATTTCTAGTTTTGGCTTCTTTTCTGGCCGTACATGGACTTAAAACGCAGATTTGATGTTTTGGCTTCTCCACAAACCGTACAACGTCTTGACTAGCAGATGTGTGGTAATGGTGCTTCTGTTCTGGCCGTACAACGACTTGAATAGCAGATTTGTGGTTTTGGCTTCTCTTTTCGCCGTAATACAGCAGATTTGTGGTTTTGGCTTCTCTACTGGCCGTACAAAAGCAGATTTGTGGTTTTGGCTTCTCCAGAAACCGTACAACGACTTGAAAAGCAGATTTCTGGTTTTGGCTCCTTTTCTGACCGTACAAAAGCAGATTTGTGGTTTTGGCTTTTCCACAATCCGTACAACGTCTTGAATAGCAGATTTCTTGTATTGGCTTCTTTTCTGGCCGTAAAACAGCAGATTTGTGGTTTTGGCTTCTCCAGAAACTGTACAACGACTTGAAAAGCAGATTTCTGGTTTTGGCTCCTTTTCTGGCCGTACGAAAGCAGATTTGTGGTTTTGGTTTTTCCACAATCCGTACAACGACTTGAATAGCAGATTTCTAGTTTTGGCTTCTTTTCTGGCCGTACAAGGACTTAAAACGCAGATTTGTTGTTTTGGCTTCTCCACAAACCGTACAACGACTTGACTAGCAGATTTGTGGTAATGGTGCTTCTGTTCTGGCCGTACAACGACTTGAATAGCAGATTTGTGGTTTTGGCTTCTCTTTTCGCCGTAATACAGCAGATTTGTGGTTTTGGCTTCTCTACTGGCCGTACAAAAGCAGATTTGTGGTTTTGGCTTCTCCAGAAACCGTACAACGACTTGAAAAGCAGATTTCTTGTTTTGGCTTATTTTCTGGCCGTAAAACAGCAGATTTGTTGTTTTGGCTTCTCTACTGGCCGTACAAAAGCAGATTTGTGGTTTTGGCGTTTCCACAGTCCGTACAACGACTTGAATAGCAGATTTCTTGTTTTGGCTCCTTTTCTGGCCGTACAACGACTTGAAAAGAGGATTTGTGGTTTTGGCTTTTCCACAATCCGTACAACGACTTGAATAGCAGATTTCTAGTTTTGGCTTCTTTTCTGGCCGTACAAGGACTTAAAACGCAGATTTGTTGTTTTGGCTTCTCCACAAATTGTACAACGACTTGACTAGCAGATTTGTGGTAATGGTGCTTCTGTTCTGGCCTTACAACGACTTGAATAGCAGATTTGTGGTTTTGGCTTCTCTTTTCGCCTTAATACAGCAGATTTGTGGTTTTGGCTTCTCTACTGGACGTACAAAGGCAGATTTGTGGTTTTGGCTTCTCCAGAAACCGTACAACAACTTGAAAAGCAGATTTCTGGTTTTGGCTCCTTTTCTGGCCGTACAACGACTTGAAAAGAGGATTTGTGGTTTTGGCTTTTCCACAATCCGTACAACGACTTGATTAGCAGATTTCTAGTTTTGGCTTCTTTTCTGGCCGTACAAGGACTTAAAACGCAGATTTGTTGTTTTGGCTTCTCCACAAATTGTACAACGACTTGACTAGCAGATTTGTGGTAATGGTGCTTCTGTTCTGGCCTTACAACGACTTGAATAGCAGATTTGTGGTTTTGGCTTCTCTTTTCGCCTTAATACAGCAGATTTGTGGTTTTGGCTTCTCTACTGGACGTACAAAGGCAGATTTGTGGTTTTGGCTTCTCCAGAAACCGTACAACAACTTGAAAAGCAGATTTCTGGTTTTGGCTCCTTTTCTGGCCGTACAAAAGCAGATTTGTGGTTTTGGCTTTTCCACAATCCGTACAACGTTCTGAATAGCAGATTTCTTGTTTTGGCTTCTTTTCTGGCCGTAAAACAGCAGATTTGTGGTTTTGGCTTCTCCAGAAACCGTACAACGACTTGAAAAGCAGATTTCTGGTTTTGGCTCCTTTTCTGGCCGTACAAAAGCAGATTTGTGGTTTTGGCTTTTCCAGAATATGTACAAAGACTTGAATAGCAGATTTCTAGTTTTGGCTTCTTTTCTGGCCGTACATGGACTTAAAACGCAGATTTGATGTTTTGGCTTCTCCACAAACCGTACAACGTCTTGACTAGCAGATTTGTGGTAATGGTGCTTCTGTTCTGGCCGTACAACGACTTGAATAGCAGA
Organism: Anisus vortex; assembly: GCA_949126835.1. Lineage (NCBI taxonomy): Eukaryota > Metazoa > Mollusca > Gastropoda > Planorbidae > Anisus > Anisus vortex. Next base: position 123,509 of record CASBPS010000192.1, read on the forward strand.
TTTGTGGTTTTGGCTTCTCTTTTCGCCGTAATACAGCAGATTTGTGGTTTTGGCTTCTCTACTGGCCGTACAAAAGCAGATTTGTGGTTTTGGCTTCTCCAGAAACCGTACAACGACTTGAAAAGCAGATTTCTGGTTTTGGCTCCTTTTCTGACCGTACAAAAGCAGATTTGTGGTTTTGGCTTTTCCACAATCCGTACAACGTCTTGAATAGCAGATTTCTTGTATTGGCTTCTTTTCTGGCCGTAAAACAGCAGATTTGTGGTTTTGGCTTCTCCAGAAACTGTACAACGACTTGAAAAGCAGATTTCTGGTTTTGGCTCCTTTTCTGGCCGTACAAAAGCAGATTTGTGGTTTTGGCTTTTCCACAATCCGTACAACGACTTGAATAGCAGATTTCTAGTTTTGGCTTCTTTTCTGGCCGTACAAGGACTTAAAACGCAGATTTGTTGTTTTGGCTTCTCCACAAATTGTACAACGACTTGACTAGCAGATTTGTGGTAATGGTGCTTCTGTTCTGGCCTTACAACGACTTGAATAGCAGGTTTGTGGTTTTGGCTTCTCTTTTCGCCTTAATACAGCAGATTTGTGGTTTTGGCTTCTCTACTGGCCGTACAAAAGCAGATTTGTGGTTTTAGCTTTTCCACAATCCGTACAACGACTTGAATAGCAGATTTGTGGTAATGCTGCTTCTGTTCTGGCCGTACAACGACTTGAATAGCAGATTTGTGGTTTTGGCTTCTCTTTTCGCCGTAATACAGCAGATTTGTGGTTTTGGCTTCTCTAATGGCCGTACAAAAGCAGATTTGTGGTTTTGGCTTCTCCAGAAACCGTACAACGACTTGAAAAGCAGATTTCTGGTTTTGGCTCCTTTTCTAGCCGTACAAAAGCAGATTTGTGGTTTTGGCTTTTCCACAATCCGTACAACGTTCTGAATAGCAGATTTCTTGTTTTGGCTTCTTTTCTGGCCGTAAAACAGCAGATTTGTGGTTTTGGCTTCTCCAGAAACCGTACAAAGACTTGAAAAGCAGATTTCTGGTTTTGGCTCCTTTTCTGGTCGTACAAAAGCAGATTTGTGGTTTTGGCTTTTCCACAATCCGTACAACGACTTGAATAGCAGATTTCTAGTTTTGGCTTCTTTTCTGGCCGTACATGGACTTAAAACGCAGATTTGATGTTTTGGCTTCTCCACAAACCGTACAACGACTTGACTAGCAGATTTGTGGTAATGGTGCTTCTGTTCTGGCCGTACAACGACTTGAATAGCAGATTTGTGGTTTTGGCTTCTCTTTTCGCCTTAATACAGCAGATTTGTGGTTTTGGCTTCTCTACTGGACGTACAAAGGCAGATTTGTGGTTTTGGCTTCTCCAGAAACCGTACAACAACTTGAAAAGCAGATTTCTTGTTTTGGCTTCTTTTCTGGCCGTAAAACAGCAGATTTGTTGTTTTGGCTTCTCTACTGGCCGTACAAAAGCAGATTTGTGGTTTTGGCGTTTCCACAGTCCGTACAACGACTTGAATAGCAGATTTCTTGTTTTGGCTCCTTTTCTGGCCGTACAACGACTTGAAAAGAGGATTTGTGGTTTTGGCTTTTCCACAATCCGTACAACGACTTGAATAGCAGATTTCTAGTTTTGGCTTCTTTTCTGGCCGTACAAGGACTTAAAACGCAGATTTGTTGTTTTGGCTTCTCCACAAATTGTACAACGACTTGACTAGCAGATTTGTGGTAATGGTGCTTCTGTTCTGGCCTTACAACGACTTGAATAGCAGATTTGTAGTTTTGGCTTCTCTTTTCGCCTTAATACAGCAGATTTGTGGTTTTGGCTTCTCTACTGGACGTACAAAGGCAGATTTGTGGTTTTGGCTTCTCCAGAAACCGTACAACAACTTGAAAAGCAGATTTCTGGTTTTGGCTCCTTTTCTGGCCGTACAACGACTTGAAAAGAGGATTTGTGGTTTTGGCTTTTCCACAATCCGTACAACGACTTGAATAGCAGATTTCTAGTTTTGGCTTCTTTTCTGGCCGTACAAGGACTTAAAACGCAGATTTGTTGTTTTGGCTTCTCCACAAATTGTACAACGACTTGACTAGCAGATTTGTGGTAATGGTGCTTCTGTTCTGGCCTTACAACGACTTGAATAGCAGATTTGTGGTTTTGGCTTCTCTTTTCGCCTTAATACAGCAGATTTGTGGTTTTGGCTTCTCTACTGGACGTACAAAGGCAGATTTGTGGTTTTGGCTTCTCCAGAAACCGTACAACAACTTGAAAAGCAGATTTCTGGTTTTGGCTCCTTTTCTGGCCGTACAAAAGCAGATTTGTGGTTTTGGCTTTTCCACAATCCGTACAACGACTTGAATAGCAGATTTCTAGTTTTGGCTTCTTTTCTGGCCGTACAAGGACTTAAAACGCAGATTTGTTGTTTTGGCTTCTCCACAAATTGTACAACGACTTGACTAGCAGATTTGTGGTAATGGTGCTTCTGTTCTGGCCTTACAACGACTTGAATAGCAGATTTGTGGTTTTGGCTTCTCTTTTCGCCTTAATACAGCAGATTTGTGGTTTTGGCTTCTCTACTGGCCGTACAAAAGCAGATTTGTGGTTTTAGCTTTTCCACAATCCGTACAACGACTTGAATAGCAGATTTGTGGTAATGCTGCTTCTGTTCTGGCCGTACAACGACTTGAATAGCAGATTTGTGGTTTTGGCTTCTCTTTTCGCCGTAATACAGCAGATTTGTGGTTTTGGCTTCTCTAATGGCCGTACAAAAGCAGATTTGTGGTTTTGGCTTCTCCAGAAACCGTACAACGACTTGAAAAGCAGATTTCTGGTTTTGGCTCCTTTTCTAGCCGTACAAAAGCAGATTTGTGGTTTTGGCTTTTCCACAATCCGTACAACGTTCTGAATAGCAGATTTCTTGTTTTGGCTTCTTTTCTGGCCGTAAAACAGCAGATTTGTGGTTTTGGCTTCTCCAGAAACCGTACAAAGACTTGAAAAGCAGATTTCTGGTTTTGGCTCCTTTTCTGGTCGTACAAAAGCAGATTTGTGGTTTTGGCTTTTCCACAATCCGTACAACGACTTGAATAGCAGATTTCTAGTTTTGGCTTCTTTTCTGGCCGTACATGGACTTAAAACGCAGATTTGATGTTTTGGCTTCTCCACAAACCGTACAACGACTTGACTAGCAGATTTGTGGTAATGGTGCTTCTGTTCTGGCCGTACAACGACTTGAATAGCAGATTTGTGGTTTTGGCTTCTCTTTTCGCCTTAATACAGCAGATTTGTGGTTTTGGCTTCTCTACTGGACGTACAAAGGCAGATTTGTGGTTTTGGCTTCTCCAGAAACCGTACAACAACTTGAAAAGCAGATTTCTTGTTTTGGCTTCTTTTCTGGCCGTAAAACAGCAGATTTGTTGTTTTGGCTTCTCTACTGGCCGTACAAAAGCAGATTTGTGGTTTTGGCGTTTCCACAGTCCGTACAACGACTTGAATAGCAGATTTCTTGTTTTGGCTCCTTTTCTGGCCGTACAACGACTTGAAAAGAGGATTTGTGGTTTTGGCTTTTCCACAATCCGTACAACGACTTGAATAGCAGATTTCTAGTTTTGGCTTCTTTTCTGGCCGTACAAGGACTTAAAACGCAGATTTGTTGTTTTGGCTTCTCCACAAATTGTACAACGACTTGACTAGCAGATTTGTGGTAATGGTGCTTCTGTTCTGGCCTTACAACGACTTGAATAGCAGATTTGTGGTTTTGGCTTCTCTTTTCGCCTTAATACAGCAGATTTGTGGTTTTGGCTTCTCTACTGGACGTACAAAGGCAGATTTGTGGTTTTGGCTTCTCCAGAAACCGTACAACAACTTGAAAAGCAGATTTCTGGTTTTGGCTCCTTTTCTGGCCGTACAACGACTTGAAAAGAGGATTTGTGGTTTTGGCTTTTCCACAATCCGTACAACGACTTGAATAGCAGATTTCTAGTTTTGGCTTCTTTTCTGGCCGTACAAGGACTTAAAACGCAGATTTGTTGTTTTGGCTTCTCCACAAATTGTACAACGACTTGACTAGCAGATTTGTGGTAATGGTGCTTCTGTTCTGGCCTTACAACGACTTGAATAGCAGATTTGTGGTTTTGGCTTCTCTTTTCGCCTTAATACAGCAGATTTGTGGTTTTGGCTTTTCTACTGGACGTACAAAGGCAGATTTGTGGTTTTGGCTTCTCCAGAAACCGTACAACAACTTGAAAAGCAGATTTCTGGTTTTGGCTCCTTTTCTGGCCGTACAAAAGCAGATTTGTGGTTTTGGCTTTTCCACAATCCGTACAACGTTCTGAATAGCAGATTTCTTGTTTTGGCTTCTTTTCTGGCCGTAAAACAGCAGATTTGTGGTTTTGGCTTCTCCAGAAACCGTACAACGACTTGAAAAGCAGATTTCTGGTTTTGGCTCCTTTTCTGGCCGTACAAAAGCAGATTTGTGGTTTTGGCTTTTCCAGAATATGTACAAAGACTTGAATAGCAGATTTCTAGTTTTGGCTTCTTTTCTGGCCGTACATGGACTTAAAACGCAGATTTGATGTTTTGGCTTCTCCACAAACCGTACAACGTCTTGACTAGCAGATTTGTGGTAATGGTGCTTCTGTTCTGGCCGTACAACGACTTGAATAGCAGATTTGTGGTTTTGGCTTCTCTTTTCGCCGTAATACAGCAGATTTGTGGTTTTGGCTTCTCTACTGGCCGTACAAAAGCAGATTTGTGGTTTTGGCTTCTCCAGAAACCGTACAACGACTTGAAAAGCAGATTTCTGGTTTTGGCTCCTTTTCTGACCGTACAAAAGCAGATTTGTGGTTTTGGCTTTTCCACAATCCGTACAACGTCTTGAATAGCAGATTTCTTGTATTGGCTTCTTTTCTGGCCGTAAAACAGCAGATTTGTGGTTTTGGCTTCTCCAGAAACTGTACAACGACTTGAAAAGCAGATTTCTGGTTTTGGCTCCTTTTCTGGCCGTACAAAAGCAGATTTGTGGTTTTGGCTTTTCCACAAACCGTACAACGACTTGAATAGCAGATTTCTAGTTTTGGCTTCTTTTCTGGCCGTACAAGGACTTAAAACGCAGATTTGTTGTTTTGGCTTCTCCACAAATTGTACAACGACTTGACTAGCAGATTTGTGGTAATGGTGCTTCTGTTCTGGCCTTACAACGACTTGAATAGCAGATTTGTGGTTTTGGCTTCTCTTTTCGCCTTAATACAGCAGATTTGTGGTTTTGGCTTCTCTACTGGCCGTACAAAAGCAGATTTGTGGTTTTAGCTTTTCCACAATCCGTACAACGACTTGAATAGCAGATTTGTGGTAATGCTGCTTCTGTTCTGGCCGTACAACGACTTGAATAGCAGATTTGTGGTTTTGGCTTCTCTTTTCGCCGTAATACAGCAGATTTGTGGTTTTGGCTTCTCTAATGGCCGTACAAAAGCAGATTTGTGGTTTTGGCTTCTCCAGAAACCGTACAACGACTTGAAAAGCAGATTTCTGGTTTTGGCTCCTTTTCTAGCCGTACAAAAGCAGATTTGTGGTTTTGGCTTTTCCACAATCCGTACAACGTTCTGAATAGCAGATTTCTTGTTTTGGCTTCTTTTCTGGCCGTAAAACAGCAGATTTGTGGTTTTGGCTTCTCCAGAAACCGTACAAAGACTTGAAAAGCAGATTTCTGGTTTTGGCTCCTTTTCTGGTCGTACAAAAGCAGATTTGTGGTTTTGGCTTTTCCACAATCCGTACAACGACTTGAATAGCAGATTTCTAGTTTTGGCTTCTTTTCTGGCCGTACATGGACTTAAAACGCAGATTTGATGTTTTGGCTTCTCCACAAACCGTACAACGACTTGACTAGCAGATTTGTGGTAATGGTGCTTCTGTTCTGGCCGTACAACGACTTGAATAGCAGATTTGTGGTTTTGGCTTCTCTTTTCGCCTTAATACAGCAGATTTGTGGTTTTGGCTTCTCTACTGGACGTACAAAGGCAGATTTGTGGTTTTGGCTTCTCCAGAAACCGTACAACAACTTGAAAAGCAGATTTCTTGTTTTGGCTTCTTTTCTGGCCGTAAAACAGCAGATTTGTTGTTTTGGCTTCTCTACTGGCCGTACAAAAGCAGATTTGTGGTTTTGGCGTTTCCACAGTCCGTACAACGACTTGAATAGCAGATTTCTTGTTTTGGCTCCTTTTCTGGCCGTACAACGACTTGAAAAGAGGATTTGTGGTTTTGGCTTTTCCACAATCCGTACAACGACTTGAATAGCAGATTTCTAGTTTTGGCTTCTTTTCTGGCCGTACAAGGACTTAAAACGCAGATTTGTTGTTTTGGCTTCTCCACAAATTGTACAACGACTTGACTAGCAGATTTGTGGTAATGGTGCTTCTGTTCTGGCCTTACAACGACTTGAATAGCAGATTTGTGGTTTTGGCTTCTCTTTTCGCCTTAATACAGCAGATTTGTGGTTTTGGCTTCTCTACTGGACGTACAAAGGCAGATTTGTGGTTTTGGCTTCTCCAGAAACCGTACAACAACTTGAAAAGCAGATTTCTGGTTTTGGCTCCTTTTCTGGCCGTACAACGACTTGAAAAGAGGATTTGTGGTTTTGGCTTTTCCACAATCCGTACAACGACTTGAATAGCAGATTTCTAGTTTTGGCTTCTTTTCTGGCCGTACAAGGACTTAAAACGCAGATTTGTTGTTTTGGCTTCTCCACAAATTGTACAACGACTTGACTAGCAGATTTGTGGTAATGGTGCTTCTGTTCTGGCCTTACAACGACTTGAATAGCAGATTTGTGGTTTTGGCTTCTCTTTTCGCCTTAATACAGCAGATTTGTGGTTTTGGCTTCTCTACTGGACGTACAAAGGCAGATTTGTGGTTTTGGCTTCTCCAGAAACCGTACAACAACTTGAAAAGCAGATTTCTGGTTTTGGCTCCTTTTCTGGCCGTACAACGACTTGAAAAGAGGATTTGTGGTTTTGGCTTTTCCACAATCCGTACAACGACTTGAATAGCAGATTTCTAGTTTTGGCTTCTTTTCTGGCCGTACAAGGACTTAAAACGCAGATTTGTTGTTTTGGCTTCTCCACAAATTGTACAACGACTTGACTAGCAGATTTGTGGTAATGGTGCTTCTGTTCTGGCCTTACAACGACTTGAATAGCAGATTTGTGGTTTTGGCTTCTCTACTGGACGTACAAAGGCAGATTTGTGGTTTTGGCTTCTCCAGAAACCGTACAACAACTTGAAAAGCAGATTTCTGGTTTTGGCTCCTTTTCTGGCCGTACAAAAGCAGATTTGTGGTTTTGGCTTTTCCACAATCCGTACAACGTTCTGAATAGCAGATTTCTTGTTTTGGCTTCTTTTCTGGCCGTAAAACAGCAGATTTGTGGTTTTGGCTTCTCCAGAAACCGTACAACGACTTGAAAAGCAGATTTCTGGTTTTGGCTCCTTTTCTGGCCGTACAAAAGCAGATTTGTGGTTTTGGCTTTTCCAGAATATGTACAAAGACTTGAATAGCAGATTTCTAGTTTTGGCTTCTTTTCTGGCCGTACATGGACTTAAAACGCAGATTTGATGTTTTGGCTTCTCCACAAACCGTACAACGTCTTGACTAGCAGATTTGTGGTAATGGTGCTTCTGTTCTGGCCGTACAACGACTTGAATAGCAGATTTGTGGTTTTGGCTTCTCTTTTCGCCGTAATACAGCAGATTTGTGGTTTTGGCTTCTCTACTGGCCGTACAAAAGCAGATTTGTGGTTTTGGCTTCTCCAGAAACCGTACAACGACTTGAAAAGCAGATTTCTGGTTTTGGCTCCTTTTCTGACCGTACAAAAGCAGATTTGTGGTTTTGGCTTTTCCACAATCCGTACAACGTCTTGAATAGCAGATTTCTTGTATTGGCTTCTTTTCTGGCCGTAAAACAGCAGATTTGTGGTTTTGGCTTCTCCAGAAACTGTACAACGACTTGAAAAGCAGATTTCTGGTTTTGGCTCCTTTTCTGGCCGTACAAAAGCAGATTTGTGGTTTTGGCTTTTCCACAATCCGTACAACGACTTGAATAGCAGATTTCTAGTTTTGGCTTCTTTTCTGGCCGTACAAGGACTTAAAACGCAGATTTGTTGTTTTGGCTTCTCCACAAATTGTACAACGACTTGACTAGCAGATTTGTGGTAATGGTGCTTCTGTTCTGGCCTTACAACGACTTGAATAGCAGATTTGTGGTTTTGGCTTCTCTTTTCGCCTTAATACAGCAGATTTGTGGTTTTGGCTTCTCTACTGGCCGTACAAAAGCAGATTTGTGGTTTTAGCTTTTCCACAATCCGTACAACGACTTGAATAGCAGATTTGTGGTAATGCTGCTTCTGTTCTGGCCGTACAACGACTTGAATAGCAGATTTGTGGTTTTGGCTTCTCTTTTCGCCGTAATACAGCAGATTTGTGGTTTTGGCTTCTCTAATGGCCGTACAAAAGCAGATTTGTGGTTTTGGCTTCTCCAGAAACCGTACAACGACTTGAAAAGCAGATTTCTGGTTTTGGCTCCTTTTCTAGCCGTACAAAAGCAGATTTGTGGTTTTGGCTTTTCCACAATCCGTACAACGTTCTGAATAGCAGATTTCTTGTTTTGGCTTCTTTTCTGGCCGTAAAACAGCAGATTTGTGGTTTTGGCTTCTCCAGAAACCGTACAAAGACTTGAAAAGCAGATTTCTGGTTTTGGCTCCTTTTCTGGTCGTACAAAAGCAGATTTGTGGTTTTGGCTTTTCCACAATCCGTACAACGACTTGAATAGCAGATTTCTAGTTTTGGCTTCTTTTCTGGCCGTACATGGACTTAAAACGCAGATTTGATGTTTTGGCTTCTCCACAAACCGTACAACGACTTGACTAGCAGATTTGTGGTAATGGTGCTTCTGTTCTGGCCGTACAACGACTTGAATAGCAGATTTGTGGTTTTGGCTTCTCTTTTCGCCTTAATACAGCAGATTTGTGGTTTTGGCTTCACTACTGGACGTACAAAGGCAGATTTGTGGTTTTGGCTTCTCCAGAAACCGTACAACAACTTGAAAAGCAGATTTCTTGTTTTGGCTTCTTTTCTGGCCGTAAAACAGCAGATTTGTTGTTTTGGCTTCTCTACTGGCCGTACAAAAGCAGATTTGTGGTTTTGGCGTTTCCACAGTCCGTACAACGACTTGAATAGCAGATTTCTTGTTTTGGCTCCTTTTCTGGCCGTACAACGACTTGAAAAGAGGATTTGTGGTTTTGGCTTTTCCACAATCCGTACAACGACTTGAATAGCAGATTTCTAGTTTTGGCTTCTTTTCTGGCCGTACAAGGACTTAAAACGCAGATTTGTTGTTTTGGCTTCTCCACAAATTGTACAACGACTTGACTAGCAGATTTGTGGTAATGGTGCTTCTGTTCTGGCCTTACAACGACTTGAATAGCAGATTTGTGGTTTTGGCTTCTCTTTTCGCCTTAATACAGCAGATTTGTGGTTTTGGCTTCTCTACTGGACGTACAAAGGCAGATTTGTGGTTTTGGCTTCTCCAGAAACCGTACAACAACTTGAAAAGCAGATTTCTGGTTTTGGCTCCTTTTCTGGCCGTACAACGACTTGAAAAGAGGATTTGTGGTTTTGGCTTTTCCACAATCCGTACAACGACTTGAATAGCAGATTTCTAGTTTTGGCTTCTTTTCTGGCCGTACAAGGACTTAAAACGCAGATTTGTTGTTTTGGCTTCTCCACAAATTGTACAACGACTTGACTAGCAGATTTGTGGTAATGGTGCTTCTGTTCTGGCCTTACAACGACTTGAATAGCAGATTTGTGGTTTTGGCTTCTCTTTTCGCCTTAATACAGCAGATTTGTGGTTTTGGCTTCTCTACTGGACGTACAAAGGCAGATTTGTGGTTTTGGCTTCTCCAGAAACCGTACAACAACTTGAAAAGCAGATTTCTGGTTTTGGCTCCTTTTCTGGCCGTACAAAAGCAGATTTGTGGTTTTGGCTTTTCCACAATCCGTACAACGTTCTGAATAGCAGATTTCTTGTTTTGGCTTCTTTTCTGGCCGTAAAACAGCAGATTTGTGGTTTTGGCTTTTCCAGAAACCGTACAACGACTTGAAAAGCAGATTTCTGGTTTTGGCTCCTTTTCTGGCCGTACAAAAGCAGATTTGTGGTTTTGGCTTTTCCAGAATATGTACAAAGACTTGAATAGCAGATTTCTAGTTTTGGCTTCTTTTCTGGCCGTACATGGACTTAAAACGCAGATTTGATGTTTTGGCTTCTTCACAAACCGTACAACGTCTTGACTAGCAGATTTGTGGTAATGGTGCTTCTGTTCTGGCCGTACAACGACTTGAATAGCAGATTTGTGGTTTTGGCTTCTCTTTTCGCCGTAATACAGCAGATTTGTGGTTTTGGCTTCTCTACTGGCCGTACAAAAGCAGATTTGTGGTTTTGGCTTCTCCAGAAACCGTACAACGACTTGAAAAGCAGATTTCTGGTTTTGGCTTCTTTTCTGACCGTACAAAAGCAGATTTGTGGTTTTGGCTTTTCCACAATCCGTACAACGTCTTGAATAGCAGATTTCTTGTATTGGCTTCTTTTCTGGCCGTAAAACAGCAGATTTGTGGTTTTGGCTTCTCCAGAAACTGTACAACGACTTGAAAAGCAGATTTCTGGTTTTGGCTCCTTTTCTGGCCGTACAAAAGCAGATTTGTGGTTTTGGCTTTTCCACAATCCGTACAACGACTTGAATAGCAGATTTCTAGTTTTGGCTTTTTTTCTGGCCGTAAAACAGCAGATTTATGGTTTTGGCTCTCTCCACAAACCGTACAACGACTTGAATAGCAGATTTCTAGTTTTGGCTTCTTTACTGGCCGTACAAGGACTTAAAAAGCAGATTTGCTGTTTTGGATTCTCCACAAACCGTACAACGACTTGACTAGCAGATTTGTGGTAATGCTGCTTCTGTTCTGGCCGTACAACGACTTGAATAGCAGATTTGTGGTTTTGGCTTCTATTTTAGCCGTAATACAGCAGATTTGTGGTTTTGGCTTCCTCTACTGGCCGTACAAAAGCAGATTTGTGGTTTTGGCTTCTCCAGAAACCGTACAACGACTTGAAAAGCAGATTTCTTGTTTTGGCTTCTTTTCTGGCCGTAAAACAGCAGATTTGTTGTTTTGGCTTCTCTACTGGCCGTACAAAAGCAGATTTGTGGTTTTGGCGTTTCCACAGTCCGTACAACGACTTGAATAGCAGATTTCTTGTTTTGGCTCCTTTTCTGGCCGTACAACGACTTGAAAAGAGGATTTGTGGTTTTAGCTTCTCTTTTGGCCGTAACACAGCAGATTTATGGTTTTGGCTCTCTCCACAAACCGTACAACGACATGAATAGCAGATTTCTAGTTTTGGCTTCTTTTCTGGCCGTACAAAAACTTAAAAAGCAGATTTGTTGTTTTGGCTTCTCCACAAACCGTACAACGACTTGACTAGCAGATTTGTGGTAATGGTGCTTCTGTTCTGGCAGTACAACGACTTGAATAGCAGATTTGTGGTTTTGGCTTCTCTTTTCGCCGTAATACAGCAGATTTGTGGTTTTGGCTTCTCTACTGCCGTACAAAAGCAGATTTGTGGTTTTGGCTTCTCCAGAAACCGTACAACGACTTGAAAAGCAGATTTCTGGTTTTGGCTCCTTTTCTGGCCGTACAACAGCAGATTTGTGGTTTTGGCTTTTCCACAATCCGTACAACGTCTTGAATAGCAGATTTCTGGTTTTGGCTCCTTTTCTGGCCGTACAAAAGCAGATTTGTGGTTTTGGCTTTTCCACAATCCGTACAACGACTTGAATAGCAGATTTCTAGTTTTGGCTTCTTTTCTGGCCGTACAAGGACTTAAAACGCAGATTTGTTGTTTTGGCTTCTCCACAAATTGTACAACGACTTGACTAGCAGATTTGTGGTAATGGTGCTTCTGTACTGGCCTTACAACGACTTGAATAGCAGATTTGTGGTTTTGGCTTCTCTTTTCGCCTTAATACAGCAGATTTGTGGTTTTGGCTTCTCTACTGGACGTACAAAGGCAGATTTGTGGTTTTGGCTTCTCCAGAAACCGTACAACAACTTGAAAAGCAGATTTCTGGTTTTGGCTCCTTTTCTGGCCGTACAAAAGCAGATTTGTGGTTTTAGCTTTTCCACAATCCGTACAACGACTTGAATAGCAGATTTTTTGTTTTGGCTTTTTTTCTGGCCGTAAAACAGCAGATTTATGGTTTTGGCTCTCTCCACAAACCGTACAACGACTTGAATAGCAGATTTCTAGTTTTGGCTTCTTTTCTGGCCGTACAAGGACTTAAAACGCACATTTGTTGTTTTGGCTTCTCCACAAATTGTACAACGACTTGACTAGCAGATTTGTGGTAATGGTGCTTCTGTTCTGGCCTTACAACGACTTGAATAGCAGATTTGTGGTTTTGGCTTCTCTTTTCGCCTTAATACAGCAGATTTGTGGTTTTGGCTTCTCTACTGGACGTACAAAGGCAGATTTGTGGTTTTGGCTTCTCCAGAAACCGTACAACAACTTGAAAAGCAGATTTCTGGTTTTGGCTCCTTTTCTTTCCGTACAAAAGCAGATTTGTGGTTTTAGCTTTTCCACAATCCGTACAACGACTTGAATAGCAGATTTCTTGTTTTGGCTTTTTTTCTGGCCGTAAAACAGCAGATTTATGGTTTTGGCTCTCTCCACAAACCGTACAACGACTTGAATAGCAGATTTCTAGTTTTGGCTTCTTTACTGGCCGTACAAAAGCAGATTTGTGGTTTTGGTTTTTCCACAATCCGTACAACGACTTGAATAGCAGATTTCTAGTTTTGGCTTCTTTTCTGGCCGTACAAGGACTTAAAACGCAGATTTGTTGTTTTGGCTTCTCCACAAACCGTACAACGACTTGACTAGCAGATTTGTGGTAATGGTGCTTCTGTTCTGGCCGTACAACGACTTGAATAGCAGATTTGTGGTTTTGGCTTCTCTTTTCGCCGTAATACAGCAGATTTGTGGTTTTGGCTTCCTCTACTGGCCGTACAAAAGCAGATTTGTGGTTTTGGCTTCTCCAGAAACCGTACAACGACTTGAAAAGCAGATTTCTTGTTTTGGCTTCTTTTCTGGCCGTAAAACAGCAGATTTGTTGTTTTGGCTTCTCTACTGGCCGTACAAAAGCAGATTTGTGGTTTTGGCGTTTCCACAGTCCGTACAACGACTTGAATAGCAGATTTCTTGTTTTGGCTCCTTTTCTGGCCGTACAACGACTTGAAAAGAGGATTTGTGGTTTTAGCTTCTCTTTTGGCCGTAACACAGCAGATTTATGGTTTTGGCTCTCTCCACAAACCGTACAACGACATGAATAGCAGATTTCTAGTTTTGGCTTCTTTTCTGGCCGTACAAAAACTTAAAAAGCAGATTTGTTGTTTTGGCTTCTCCACAAACCGTACAACGACTTGACTAGCAGATTTGTGGTAATGGTGCTTCTGTTCTGGCAGTACAACGACTTGAATAGCAGATTTGTGGTTTTGGCTTCTCTTTTCGCCGTAATACAGCAGATTTGTGGTTTTGGCTTCTCTACTGGCCGTACAAAAGCAGATTTGTGGTTTTGGCTTCTCCAGAAACCGTACAACGACTTGAAAAGCAGATTTCTGGTTTTGGCTCCTTTTCTGGCCGTACAACAGCAGATTTGTGGTTTTGGCTTTTCCACAATCCGTACAACGTCTTGAATAGCAGATTTCTGGTTTTGGCTCCTTTTCTGGCCGTACAAAAGCAGATTTGTGGTTTTGGCTTTTCCACAATCCGTACAACGACTTGAATAGCAGATTTCTAGTTTTGGCTTCTTTTCTGGCCGTACAAGGACTTAAAACGCAGATTTGTTGTTTTGGCTTCTCCACAAACCGTACAACGACTTGACTAGCAGATTTGTGGTAATGGTGCTTCTGTTCTGGCCGTACAACGACTTGAATAGCAGATTTGTGGTTTTGGCTTCTCTTTTCGCCGTAATACAGCAGATTTGTGGTTTTGGCTTCCTCTACTGGCCGTACAAAAGCAGATTTGTGGTTTTGGCTTCTCCAGAAACCGTACAACGACTTGAAAAGCAGATTTCTTGTTTTGGCTTCTTTTCTGGCCGTAAAACAGCAGATTTGTTGTTTTGGCTTCTCTACTGGCCGTACAAAAGCAGATTTGTGGTTTTGGCGTTTCCACAGTCCGTACAACGACTTGAATAGCAGATTTCTTGTTTTGGCTCCTTTTCTGGCCGTACAACGACTTGAAAAGAGGATTTGTGGTTTTAGCTTCTCTTTTGGCCGTAACACAGCAGATTTATGGTTTTGGCTCTCTCCACAAACCGTACAACGACATGAATAGCAGATTTCTAGTTTTGGCTTCTTTTCTGGCCGTACAAAAACTTAAAAAGCAGATTTGTTGTTTTGGCTTCTCCACAAACCGTACAACGACTTGACTAGCAGATTTGTGGTAATGGTGCTTCTGTTCTGGCAGTACAACGACTTGAATAGCAGATTTGTGGTTTTGGCTTCTCTTTTCGCCGTAATACAGCAGATTTGTGGTTTTGGCTTCTCTACTGGCCGTACAAAAGCAGATTTGTGGTTTTGGCTTCTCCAGAAACCGTACAACGACTTGAAAAGCAGATTTCTGGTTTTGGCTCCTTTTCTGGCCGTACAACAGCAGATTTGTGGTTTTGGCTTTTCCACAATCCGTACAACGTCTTGAATAGCAGATTTCTGGTTTTGGCTCCTTTTCTGGCCGTACAAAAGCAGATTTGTGGTTTTGGCTTTTCCACAATCCGTACAACGACTTGAATAGCAGATTTCTAGTTTTGGCTTCTTTTCTGGCCGTACAAGGACTTAAAACGCAGATTTGTTGTTTTGGCTTCTCCACAAATTGTACAACGACTTGACTAGCAGATTTGTGGTAATGGTGCTTCTGTACTGGCCTTACAACGACTTGAATAGCAGATTTGTGGTTTTGGCTTCTCTTTTCGCCTTAATACAGCAGATTTGTGGTTTTGGCTTCTCTACTGGACGTACAAAGGCAGATTTGTGGTTTTGGCTTCTCCAGAAACCGTACAACAACTTGAAAAGCAGATTTCTGGTTTTGGCTCCTTTTCTGGCCGTACAAAAGCAGATTTGTGGTTTTAGCTTTTCCACAATCCGTACAACGACTTGAATAGCAGATTTCTTGTTTTGGCTTTTTTTCTGGCCGTAAAACAGCAGATTTATGGTTTTGGCTCTCTCCACAAACCGTACAACGACTTGACTAGCAGATTTGTGGTAATGCTGCTTCTGTTCTGGCCGTACAACGACTTGAATAGCAGATTTGTGGTTTTGGCTTCTATTTTCGCCGTAATACAGCAGATTTGTGGTTTTGGCTTCTCTACTGGCCGTACAAAAGCAGATTTGTGGTTTTGGCTTCTCCAGAAACCGTACAACGACTTGAAAAGCAGATTTCTGGTTTTGGCTCCTTTTCTGGCCGTACAACAGCAGATTTGTGGTTTTGGCTTTTCCACAATCCGTACAACGTCTTGAATAGCAGATTTCTGGTTTTGGCTCCTTTTCTGGCCGTACAAAAGCAGATTTGTGGTTTTGGCTTTTCCACAATCCGTACAACGACTTGAATAGCAGATTTCTAGTTTTGGCTTCTTTTCTGGCCGTACAAGGACTTAAAACGCAGATTTGTTGTTTTGGCTTCTCCACAAATTGTACAACGACTTGACTAGCAGATTTGTGGTAATGGTGCTTCTGTACTGGCCTTACAACGACTTGAATAGCAGATTTGTGGTTTTGGCTTCTCTTTTCGCCTTAATACAGCAGATTTGTGGTTTTGGCTTCTCTACTGGACGTACAAAGGCAGATTTGTGGTTTTGGCTTCTCCAGAAACCGTACAACAACTTGAAAAGCAGATTTCTGGTTTTGGCTCCTTTTCTGGCCGTACAAAAGCAGATTTGTGGTTTTAGCTTTTCCACAATCCGTACAACGACTTGAATAGCAGATTTCTTGTTTTGGCTTTTTTTCTGGCCGTAAAACAGCAGATTTATGGTTTTGGCTTCTCTACTGGCCGTACAAAAGCAGATTTGTGGTTTTGGCGTTTCCACAGTCCGTACAACGACTTGAATAGCAGATTTCTTGTTTTGGCTCCTTTTCTGGCCGTACAACGACTTGAAAAGAGGATTTGTGGTTTTAGCTTCTCTTTTGGCCGTAACACAGCAGATTTATGGTTTTGGCTCTCTCCACAAACCGTACAACGACATGAATAGCAGATTTCTAGTTTTGGCTTCTTTTCTGGCCGTACAAAAACTTAAAAAGCAGATTTGTTGTTTTGGCTTCTCCACAAACCGTACAACGACTTGACTAGCAGATTTGTGGTAATGGTGCTTCTGTTCTGGCAGTACAACGACTTGAATAGCAGATTTGTGGTTTTGGCTTCTCTTTTCGCCGTAATACAGCAGATTTGTGGTTTTGGCTTCTCTACTGGCCGTACAAAAGCAGATTTGTGGTTTTGGCTTCTCCAGAAACCGTACAACGACTTGAAAAGCAGATTTCTGGTTTTGGCTCCTTTTCTGGCCGTACAACAGCAGATTTGTGGTTTTGGCTTTTCCACAATCCGTACAACGTCTTGAATAGCAGATTTCTGGTTTTGGCTCCTTTTCTGGCCGTACAAAAGCAGATTTGTGGTTTTGGCTTTTCCACAATCCGTACAACGACTTGAATAGCAGATTTCTAGTTTTGGCTTCTTTTCTGGCCGTACAAGGACTTAAAACGCAGATTTGTTGTTTTGGCTTCTCCACAAACCGTACAACGACTTGACTAGCAGATTTGTGGTAATGGTGCTTCTGTTCTGGCCGTACAACGACTTGAATAGCAGATTTGTGGTTTTGGCTTCTCTTTTCGCCGTAATACAGCAGATTTGTGGTTTTGGCTTCCTCTACTGGCCGTACAAAAGCAGATTTGTGGTTTTGGCTTCTCCAGAAACCGTACAACGACTTGAAAAGCAGATTTCTTGTTTTGGCTTCTTTTCTGGCCGTAAAACAGCAGATTTGTTGTTTTGGCTTCTCTACTGGCCGTACAAAAGCAGATTTGTGGTTTTGGCGTTTCCACAGTCCGTACAACGACTTGAATAGCAGATTTCTTGTTTTGGCTCCTTTTCTGGCCGTACAACGACTTGAAAAGAGGATTTGTGGTTTTAGCTTCTCTTTTGGCCGTAACACAGCAGATTTATGGTTTTGGCTCTCTCCACAAACCGTACAACGACATGAATAGCAGATTTCTAGTTTTGGCTTCTTTTCTGGCCGTACAAAAACTTAAAAAGCAGATTTGTTGTTTTGGCTTCTCCACAAACCGTACAACGACTTGACTAGCAGATTTGTGGTAATGGTGCTTCTGTTCTGGCAGTACAACGACTTGAATAGCAGATTTGTGGTTTTGGCTTCTCTTTTCGCCGTAATACAGCAGATTTGTGGTTTTGGCTTCTCTACTGGCCGTACAAAAG
This sequence comes from Anisus vortex, assembly GCA_949126835.1. Lineage (NCBI taxonomy): Eukaryota > Metazoa > Mollusca > Gastropoda > Planorbidae > Anisus > Anisus vortex. The sequence goes on from CASBPS010000192.1 coordinate 141,081, forward strand.
CAGATTTGTGGTTTTGGCTTCTCCAGAAACCGTACAACGACTTGAAAAGCAGATTTCTGGTTTTGGCTCCTTTTCTGGCCGTACAACAGCAGATTTGTGGTTTTGGCTTTTCCACAATCCGTACAACGTCTTGAATAGCAGATTTCTGGTTTTGGCTCCTTTTCTGGCCGTACAAAAGCAGATTTGTGGTTTTGGCTTTTCCACAATCCGTACAACGACTTGAATAGCAGATTTCTAGTTTTGGCTTCTTTTCTGGCCGTACAAGGACTTAAAACGCAGATTTGTTGTTTTGGCTTCTCCACAAATTGTACAACGACTTGACTAGCAGATTTGTGGTAATGGTGCTTCTGTACTGGCCTTACAACGACTTGAATAGCAGATTTGTGGTTTTGGCTTCTCTTTTCGCCTTAATACAGCAGATTTGTGGTTTTGGCTTCTCTACTGGACGTACAAAGGCAGATTTGTGGTTTTGGCTTCTCCAGAAACCGTACAACAACTTGAAAAGCAGATTTCTGGTTTTGGCTCCTTTTCTGGCCGTACAAAAGCAGATTTGTGGTTTTAGCTTTTCCACAATCCGTACAACGACTTGAATAGCAGATTTCTTGTTTTGGCTTTTTTTCTGGCCGTAAAACAGCAGATTTATGGTTTTGGCTCTCTCCACAAACCGTACAACGACTTGACTAGCAGATTTGTGGTAATGCTGCTTCTGTTCTGGCCGTACAACGACTTGAATAGCAGATTTGTGGTTTTGGCTTCTATTTTCGCCGTAATACAGCAGATTTGTGGTTTTGGCTTCTCTACTGGCCGTACAAAAGCAGATTTGTGGTTTTGGCTTCTCCAGAAACCGTACAACGACTTGAAAAGCAGATTTCTGGTTTTGGCTCCTTTTCTGGCCGTACAACAGCAGATTTGTGGTTTTGGCTTTTCCACAATCCGTACAACGTCTTGAATAGCAGATTTCTGGTTTTGGCTCCTTTTCTGGCCGTACAAAAGCAGATTTGTGGTTTTGGCTTTTCCACAATCCGTACAACGACTTGAATAGCAGATTTCTAGTTTTGGCTTCTTTTCTGGCCGTACAAGGACTTAAAACGCAGATTTGTTGTTTTGGCTTCTCCACAAACCGTACAACGACTTGACTAGCAGATTTGTGGTAATGGTGCTTCTGTTCTGGCCGTACAACGACTTGAATAGCAGATTTGTGGTTTTGGCTTCTATTTTAGCCGTAATACAGCAGATTTGTGGTTTTGGCTTCCTCTACTGGCCGTACAAAAGCAGATTTGTGGTTTTGGCTTCTCCAGAAACCGTACAACGACTTGAAAAGCAGATTTCTTGTTTTGGCTTCTTTTCTGGCCGTAAAACAGCAGATTTGTTGTTTTGGCTTCTCTACTGGCCGTACAAAAGCAGATTTGTGGTTTTGGCGTTTCCACAGTCCGTACAACGACTTGAATAGCAGATTTCTTGTTTTGGCTCCTTTTCTGGCCGTACAACGACTTGAAAAGAGGATTTGTGGTTTTAGCTTCTCTTTTGGCCGTAACACAGCAGATTTATGGTTTTGGCTCTCTCCACAAACCGTACAACGACATGAATAGCAGATTTCTAGTTTTGGCTTCTTTTCTGGCCGTACAAAAACTTAAAAAGCAGATTTGTTGTTTTGGCTTCTCCACAAACCGTACAACGACTTGACTAGCAGATTTGTGGTAATGGTGCTTCTGTTCTGGCAGTACAACGACTTGAATAGCAGATTTGTGGTTTTGGCTTCTCTTTTCGCCGTAATACAGCAGATTTGTGGTTTTGGCTTCTCTACTGCCGTACAAAAGCAGATTTGTGGTTTTGGCTTCTCCAGAAACCGTACAACGACTTGAAAAGCAGATTTCTGGTTTTGGCTCCTTTTCTGGCCGTACAACAGCAGATTTGTGGTTTTGGCTTTTCCACAATCCGTACAACGTCTTGAATAGCAGATTTCTGGTTTTGGCTCCTTTTCTGGCCGTACAAAAGCAGATTTGTGGTTTTGGCTTTTCCACAATCCGTACAACGACTTGAATAGCAGATTTCTAGTTTTGGCTTCTTTTCTGGCCGTACAAGGACTTAAAACGCAGATTTGTTGTTTTGGCTTCTCCACAAATTGTACAACGACTTGACTAGCAGATTTGTGGTAATGGTGCTTCTGTACTGGCCTTACAACGACTTGAATAGCAGATTTGTGGTTTTGGCTTCTCTTTTCGCCTTAATACAGCAGATTTGTGGTTTTGGCTTCTCTACTGGACGTACAAAGGCAGATTTGTGGTTTTGGCTTCTCCAGAAACCGTACAACAACTTGAAAAGCAGATTTCTGGTTTTGGCTCCTTTTCTGGCCGTACAAAAGCAGATTTGTGGTTTTAGCTTTTCCACAATCCGTACAACGACTTGAATAGCAGATTTTTTGTTTTGGCTTTTTTTCTGGCCGTAAAACAGCAGATTTATGGTTTTGGCTCTCTCCACAAACCGTACAACGACTTGAATAGCAGATTTCTAGTTTTGGCTTCTTTTCTGGCCGTACAAGGACTTAAAACGCACATTTGTTGTTTTGGCTTCTCCACAAATTGTACAACGACTTGACTAGCAGATTTGTGGTAATGGTGCTTCTGTTCTGGCCTTACAACGACTTGAATAGCAGATTTGTGGTTTTGGCTTCTCTTTTCGCCTTAATACAGCAGATTTGTGGTTTTGGCTTCTCTACTGGACGTACAAAGGCAGATTTGTGGTTTTGGCTTCTCCAGAAACCGTACAACAACTTGAAAAGCAGATTTCTGGTTTTGGCTCCTTTTCTTTCCGTACAAAAGCAGATTTGTGGTTTTAGCTTTTCCACAATCCGTACAACGACTTGAATAGCAGATTTCTTGTTTTGGCTTTTTTTCTGGCCGTAAAACAGCAGATTTATGGTTTTGGCTCTCTCCACAAACCGTACAACGACTTGAATAGCAGATTTCTAGTTTTGGCTTCTTTACTGGCCGTACAAAAGCAGATTTGTGGTTTTGGTTTTTCCACAATCCGTACAACGACTTGAATAGCAGATTTCTAGTTTTGGCTTCTTTTCTGGCCGTACAAGGACTTAAAACGCAGATTTGTTGTTTTGGCTTCTCCACAAACCGTACAACGACTTGACTAGCAGATTTGTGGTAATGGTGCTTCTGTTCTGGCCGTACAACGACTTGAATAGCAGATTTGTGGTTTTGGCTTCTCTTTTCGCCGTAATACAGCAGATTTGTGGTTTTGGCTTCCTCTACTGGCCGTACAAAAGCAGATTTGTGGTTTTGGCTTCTCCAGAAACCGTACAACGACTTGAAAAGCAGATTTCTTGTTTTGGCTTCTTTTCTGGCCGTAAAACAGCAGATTTGTTGTTTTGGCTTCTCTACTGGCCGTACAAAAGCAGATTTGTGGTTTTGGCGTTTCCACAGTCCGTACAACGACTTGAATAGCAGATTTCTTGTTTTGGCTCCTTTTCTGGCCGTACAACGACTTGAAAAGAGGATTTGTGGTTTTAGCTTCTCTTTTGGCCGTAACACAGTAGATTTATGGTTTTGGCTCTCTCCACAAACCGTACAACGACATGAATAGCAGATTTCTAGTTTTGGCTTCTTTTCTGGCCGTACAAAAACTTAAAAAGCAGATTTGTTGTTTTGGCTTCTCCACAAACCGTACAACGACTTGACTAGCAGATTTGTGGTAATGGTGCTTCTGTTCTGGCAGTACAACGACTTGAATAGCAGATTTGTGGTTTTGGCTTCTCTTTTCGCCGTAATACAGCAGATTTGTGGTTTTGGCTTCTCTACTGGCCGTACAAAAGCAGATTTGTGGTTTTGGCTTCTCCAGAAACCGTACAACGACTTGAAAAGCAGATTTCTGGTTTTGGCTCCTTTTCTGGCCGTACAACAGCAGATTTGTGGTTTTGGCTTTTCCACAATCCGTACAACGTCTTGAATAGCAGATTTCTGGTTTTGGCTCCTTTTCTGGCCGTACAAAAGCAGATTTGTGGTTTTGGCTTTTCCACAATCCGTACAACGACTTGAATAGCAGATTTCTAGTTTTGGCTTCTTTTCTGGCCGTACAAGGACTTAAAACGCAGATTTGTTGTTTTGGCTTCTCCACAAACCGTACAACGACTTGACTAGCAGATTTGTGGTAATGGTGCTTCTGTTCTGGCCGTACAACGACTTGAATAGCAGATTTGTGGTTTTGGCTTCTCTTTTCGCCGTAATACAGCAGATTTGTGGTTTTGGCTTCCTCTACTGGCCGTACAAAAGCAGATTTGTGGTTTTGGCTTCTCCAGAAACCGTACAACGACTTGAAAAGCAGATTTCTTGTTTTGGCTTCTTTTCTGGCCGTAAAACAGCAGATTTGTTGTTTTGGCTTCTCTACTGGCCGTACAAAAGCAGATTTGTGGTTTTGGCGTTTCCACAGTCCGTACAACGACTTGAATAGCAGATTTCTTGTTTTGGCTCCTTTTCTGGCCGTACAACGACTTGAAAAGAGGATTTGTGGTTTTAGCTTCTCTTTTGGCCGTAACACAGCAGATTTATGGTTTTGGCTCTCTCCACAAACCGTACAACGACATGAATAGCAGATTTCTAGTTTTGGCTTCTTTTCTGGCCGTACAAAAACTTAAAAAGCAGATTTGTTGTTTTGGCTTCTCCACAAACCGTACAACGACTTGACTAGCAGATTTGTGGTAATGGTGCTTCTGTTCTGGCAGTACAACGACTTGAATAGCAGATTTGTGGTTTTGGCTTCTCTTTTCGCCGTAATACAGCAGATTTGTGGTTTTGGCTTCTCTACTGGCCGTACAAAAGCAGATTTGTGGTTTTGGCTTCTCCAGAAACCGTACAACGACTTGAAAAGCAGATTTCTGGTTTTGGCTCCTTTTCTGGCCGTACAACAGCAGATTTGTGGTTTTGGCTTTTCCACAATCCGTACAACGTCTTGAATAGCAGATTTCTGGTTTTGGCTCCTTTTCTGGCCGTACAAAAGCAGATTTGTGGTTTTGGCTTTTCCACAATCCGTACAACGACTTGAATAGCAGATTTCTAGTTTTGGCTTCTTTTCTGGCCGTACAAGGACTTAAAACGCAGATTTGTTGTTTTGGCTTCTCCACAAATTGTACAACGACTTGACTAGCAGATTTGTGGTAATGGTGCTTCTGTACTGGCCTTACAACGACTTGAATAGCAGATTTGTGGTTTTGGCTTCTCTTTTCGCCTTAATACAGCAGATTTGTGGTTTTGGCTTCTCTACTGGACGTACAAAGGCAGATTTGTGGTTTTGGCTTCTCCAGAAACCGTACAACAACTTGAAAAGCAGATTTCTGGTTTTGGCTCCTTTTCTGGCCGTACAAAAGCAGATTTGTGGTTTTAGCTTTTCCACAATCCGTACAACGACTTGAATAGCAGATTTCTTGTTTTGGCTTTTTTTCTGGCCGTAAAACAGCAGATTTATGGTTTTGGCTCTCTCCACAAACCGTACAACGACTTGACTAGCAGATTTGTGGTAATGCTGCTTCTGTTCTGGCCGTACAACGACTTGAATAGCAGATTTGTGGTTTTGGCTTCTATTTTCGCCGTAATACAGCAGATTTGTGGTTTTGGCTTCTCTACTGGCCGTACAAAAGCAGATTTGTGGTTTTGGCTTCTCCAGAAACCGTACAACGACTTGAAAAGCAGATTTCTGGTTTTGGCTCCTTTTCTGGCCGTACAACAGCAGATTTGTGGTTTTGGCTTTTCCACAATCCGTACAACGTCTTGAATAGCAGATTTCTGGTTTTGGCTCCTTTTCTGGCCGTACAAAAGCAGATTTGTGGTTTTGGCTTTTCCACAATCCGTACAACGACTTGAATAGCAGATTTCTAGTTTTGGCTTCTTTTCTGGCCGTACAAGGACTTAAAACGCAGATTTGTTGTTTTGGCTTCTCCACAAATTGTACAACGACTTGACTAGCAGATTTGTGGTAATGGTGCTTCTGTACTGGCCTTACAACGACTTGAATAGCAGATTTGTGGTTTTGGCTTCTCTTTTCGCCTTAATACAGCAGATTTGTGGTTTTGGCTTCTCTACTGGACGTACAAAGGCAGATTTGTGGTTTTGGCTTCTCCAGAAACCGTACAACAACTTGAAAAGCAGATTTCTGGTTTTGGCTCCTTTTCTGGCCGTACAAAAGCAGATTTGTGGTTTTAGCTTTTCCACAATCCGTACAACGACTTGAATAGCAGATTTCTTGTTTTGGCTTTTTTTCTGGCCGTAAAACAGCAGATTTATGGTTTTGGCTTCTCTACTGGCCGTACAAAAGCAGATTTGTGGTTTTGGCGTTTCCACAGTCCGTACAACGACTTGAATAGCAGATTTCTTGTTTTGGCTCCTTTTCTGGCCGTACAACGACTTGAAAAGAGGATTTGTGGTTTTAGCTTCTCTTTTGGCCGTAACACAGCAGATTTATGGTTTTGGCTCTCTCCACAAACCGTACAACGACATGAATAGCAGATTTCTAGTTTTGGCTTCTTTTCTGGCCGTACAAAAACTTAAAAAGCAGATTTGTTGTTTTGGCTTCTCCACAAACCGTACAACGACTTGACTAGCAGATTTGTGGTAATGGTGCTTCTGTTCTGGCAGTACAACGACTTGAATAGCAGATTTGTGGTTTTGGCTTCTCTTTTCGCCGTAATACAGCAGATTTGTGGTTTTGGCTTCTCTACTGGCCGTACAAAAGCAGATTTGTGGTTTTGGCTTCTCCAGAAACCGTACAACGACTTGAAAAGCAGATTTCTGGTTTTGGCTCCTTTTCTGGCCGTACAACAGCAGATTTGTGGTTTTGGCTTTTCCACAATCCGTACAACGTCTTGAATAGCAGATTTCTGGTTTTGGCTCCTTTTCTGGCCGTACAAAAGCAGATTTGTGGTTTTGGCTTTTCCACAATCCGTACAACGACTTGAATAGCAGATTTCTAGTTTTGGCTTCTTTTCTGGCCGTACAAGGACTTAAAACGCAGATTTGTTGTTTTGGCTTCTCCACAAACCGTACAACGACTTGACTAGCAGATTTGTGGTAATGGTGCTTCTGTTCTGGCCGTACAACGACTTGAATAGCAGATTTGTGGTTTTGGCTTCTCTTTTCGCCGTAATACAGCAGATTTGTGGTTTTGGCTTCCTCTACTGGCCGTACAAAAGCAGATTTGTGGTTTTGGCTTCTCCAGAAACCGTACAACGACTTGAAAAGCAGATTTCTTGTTTTGGCTTCTTTTCTGGCCGTAAAACAGCAGATTTGTTGTTTTGGCTTCTCTACTGGCCGTACAAAAGCAGATTTGTGGTTTTGGCGTTTCCACAGTCCGTACAACGACTTGAATAGCAGATTTCTTGTTTTGGCTCCTTTTCTGGCCGTACAACGACTTGAAAAGAGGATTTGTGGTTTTAGCTTCTCTTTTGGCCGTAACACAGCAGATTTATGGTTTTGGCTCTCTCCACAAACCGTACAACGACATGAATAGCAGATTTCTAGTTTTGGCTTCTTTTCTGGCCGTACAAAAACTTAAAAAGCAGATTTGTTGTTTTGGCTTCTCCACAAACCGTACAACGACTTGACTAGCAGATTTGTGGTAATGGTGCTTCTGTTCTGGCAGTACAACGACTTGAATAGCAGATTTGTGGTTTTGGCTTCTCTTTTCGCCGTAATACAGCAGATTTGTGGTTTTGGCTTCTCTACTGGCCGTACAAAAGCAGATTTGTGGTTTTGGCTTCTCCAGAAACCGTACAACGACTTGAAAAGCAGATTTCTGGTTTTGGCTCCTTTTCTGGCCGTACAACAGCAGATTTGTGGTTTTGGCTTTTCCACAATCCGTACAACGTCTTGAATAGCAGATTTCTGGTTTTGGCTCCTTTTCTGGCCGTACAAAAGCAGATTTGTGGTTTTGGCTTTTCCACAATCCGTACAACGACTTGAATAGCAGATTTCTAGTTTTGGCTTCTTTTCTGGCCGTACAAGGACTTAAAACGCAGATTTGTTGTTTTGGCTTCTCCACAAATTGTACAACGACTTGACTAGCAGATTTGTGGTAATGGTGCTTCTGTACTGGCCTTACAACGACTTGAATAGCAGATTTGTGGTTTTGGCTTCTCTTTTCGCCTTAATACAGCAGATTTGTGGTTTTGGCTTCTCTACTGGACGTACAAAGGCAGATTTGTGGTTTTGGCTTCTCCAGAAACCGTACAACAACTTGAAAAGCAGATTTCTGGTTTTGGCTCCTTTTCTGGCCGTACAAAAGCAGATTTGTGGTTTTAGCTTTTCCACAATCCGTACAACGACTTGAATAGCAGATTTCTTGTTTTGGCTTTTTTTCTGGCCGTAAAACAGCAGATTTATGGTTTTGGCTCTCTCCACAAACCGTACAACGACTTGACTAGCAGATTTGTGGTAATGCTGCTTCTGTTCTGGCCGTACAACGACTTGAATAGCAGATTTGTGGTTTTGGCTTCTATTTTCGCCGTAATACAGCAGATTTGTGGTTTTGGCTTCTCTACTGGCCGTACAAAAGCAGATTTGTGGTTTTGGCTTCTCCAGAAACCGTACAACGACTTGAAAAGCAGATTTCTGGTTTTGGCTCCTTTTCTGGCCGTACAACAGCAGATTTGTGGTTTTGGCTTTTCCACAATCCGTACAACGTCTTGAATAGCAGATTTCTGGTTTTGGCTCCTTTTCTGGCCGTACAAAAGCAGATTTGTGGTTTTGGCTTTTCCACAATCCGTACAACGACTTGAATAGCAGATTTCTAGTTTTGGCTTCTTTTCTGGCCGTACAAGGACTTAAAACGCAGATTTGTTGTTTTGGCTTCTCCACAAATTGTACAACGACTTGACTAGCAGATTTGTGGTAATGGTGCTTCTGTACTGGCCTTACAACGACTTGAATAGCAGATTTGTGGTTTTGGCTTCTCTTTTCGCCTTAATACAGCAGATTTGTGGTTTTGGCTTCTCTACTGGACGTACAAAGGCAGATTTGTGGTTTTGGCTTCTCCAGAAACCGTACAACAACTTGAAAAGCAGATTTCTGGTTTTGGCTCCTTTTCTGGCCGTACAAAAGCAGATTTGTGGTTTTAGCTTTTCCACAATCCGTACAACGACTTGAATAGCAGATTTCTTGTTTTGGCTTTTTTTCTGGCCGTAAAACAGCAGATTTATGGTTTTGGCTCTCTCCACAAACCGTACAACGACTTGACTAGCAGATTTGTGGTAATGCTGCTTCTGTTCTGGCCGTACAACGACTTGAATAGCAGATTTGTGGTTTTGGCTTCTATTTTCGCCGTAATACAGCAGATTTGTGGTTTTGGCTTCTCTACTGGCCGTACAAAAGCAGATTTGTGGTTTTGGCTTCTCCAGAAACCGTACAACGACTTAAAAAGCAGATTTCTAGTTTTGGCTCCTTTTCTGGCCGTACAAAAGCAGATTTGTGGTTTTGGCTTTTCCACAATCCGTACAACGACTTGAATAGCAGATTTCTTGTTTTGGCTTCTTTTCTGGCCGTAAAACAGCAGATTTGTGGTTTTGGTTTTTCCACAATCCGTACAACGACTTCAATAGCAGATTTCTAGTTTTGGCTTCTTTTCTGGCCGTACAAGGACTTAAAACGCAGATTTGTAGTTTTGGCTTCTCCACAAACCGTACAACGACTTGACTAGCAGATTTGTGGTAATGGTGCTTCTGTTCTGGCCGTACAACGACTTGAATAGCAGATTTGTGGTTTTGGCTTCTCTTTTCTCCGTAATACAGCAGATTTGTGGTTTTGGCTTCTCTACTGGCCGTACAAAAGCAGATTTGTGGTTTTAGCTTTTCCACAATCCGTACAACGACTTGAATAGCAGATTTGTGGTAATGCTGCTTCTGTTCTGGCCGTACAACGACTTGAATAGCAGATTTGTGGTTTTGGCTTCTCTTTTCGCCGTAATACAGCAGATTTGTGGTTTTGGCTTCTCTAATGGCCGTACAAAAGCAGATTTGTGGTTTTGGCTTCTCCAGAAACCGTACAACGTCTTGAAAAGCAGATTTCTGGTTTTGGCTCCTTTTCTAGCCGTACAGAAGCAGATTTGTGGTTTTGGCTTTTCCACAATCCGTACAACGTTCTGAATAGCAGATTTCTTGTTTTGGCTTCTTTTCTGGCCGTAAAACAGCAGATTTGTGGTTTTGGCTTCTCCAGAAACCGTACAACGACTTGAAAAGCAGATTTCTGGTTTTGGCTCCTTTTCTGGCCGTACAAAAGCAGATTTGTGGTTTTGGCTTTTCCACAATCCGTACAACGACTTGAATAGCAGATTTCTAGTTTTGGCTTCTTTTCTGGCCGTACATGGACTTAAAACGCAGATTTGATGTTTTGGCTTCTCCACAAACCGTACAACGACTTGACTAGCAGATTTGTGGTAATGGTGCTTCTGTTCTGGCCGTACAACGACTTGAATAGCAGATTTGTGGTTTTGGCTTCTCTTTTCGCCGTAATACAGCAGATTTTTGGTTTTGGCTTCTCTACTGGCCGTACAAAAGCAGATTTGTGGTTTTGGCTTCTCCAGAAACCGAATAACGACTTGAAAAGCAGATTTCTGGTTTTGGCTCCTTTTCTGGCCGTACAAAAGCAGATTTGTGGTTTTGGCTTTTCCACAATCCGTACAACGTCTTGAATAGCAGATTTCTTGTATTGGCTTCTTTTCTGGCCGTAACACAGCAGATTTATGGTTTTGGCTCTCTCCACAAACCGTACAACGACATGAATAGCAGATTTCTAGTTTTGGCTTCTTTTCTGGCCGTACAAAAACTTAAAAAGCAGATTTGTTGTTTTGGCTTCTCCACAAACCGTACAACGACTTGACTAGCAGATTTGTGGTAATGGTGCTTCTGTTCTGGCAGTACAACGACTTGAATAGCAGATTTGTGGTTTTGGCTTCTCTTTTCGCCGTAATACAGCAGATTTGTGGTTTTGGCTTCTCTACTGGCCGTACAAAAGCAGATTTGTGGTTTTGGCTTCTCCAGAAACCGTACAACGACTTGAAAAGCAGATTTCTGGTTTTGGCTCCTTTTCTGGCCGTACAACAGCAGATTTGTGGTTTTGGCTTTTCCACAATCCGTACAACGTCTTGAATAGCAGATTTCTGGTTTTGGCTCCTTTTCTGGCCGTACAAAAGCAGATTTGTGGTTTTGGCTTTTCCACAATCCGTACAACGACTTGAATAGCAGATTTCTAGTTTTGGCTTCTTTTCTGGCCGTACAAGGACTTAAAACGCAGATTTGTTGTTTTGGCTTCTCCACAAATTGTACAACGACTTGACTAGCAGATTTGTGGTAATGGTGCTTCTGTACTGGCCTTACAACGACTTGAATAGCAGATTTGTGGTTTTGGCTTCTCTTTTCGCCTTAATACAGCAGATTTGTGGTTTTGGCTTCTCTACTGGACGTACAAAGGCAGATTTGTGGTTTTGGCTTCTCCAGAAACCGTACAACAACTTGAAAAGCAGATTTCTGGTTTTGGCTCCTTTTCTGGCCGTACAAAAGCAGATTTGTGGTTTTAGCTTTTCCACAATCCGTACAACGACTTGAATAGCAGATTTCTTGTTTTGGCTTTTTTTCTGGCCGTAAAACAGCAGATTTATGGTTTTGGCTCTCTCCACAAACCGTACAACGACTTGACTAGCAGATTTGTGGTAATGCTGCTTCTGTTCTGGCCGTACAACGACTTGAATAGCAGATTTGTGGTTTTGGCTTCTATTTTCGCCGTAATACAGCAGATTTGTGGTTTTGGCTTCTCTACTGGCCGTACAAAAGCAGATTTGTGGTTTTGGCTTCTCCAGAAACCGTACAACGACTTGAAAAGCAGATTTCTGGTTTTGGCTCCTTTTCTGGCCGTACAACAGCAGATTTGTGGTTTTGGCTTTTCCACAATCCGTACAACGTCTTGAATAGCAGATTTCTGGTTTTGGCTCCTTTTCTGGCCGTACAAAAGCAGATTTGTGGTTTTGGCTTTTCCACAATCCGTACAACGACTTGAATAGCAGATTTCTAGTTTTGGCTTCTTTTCTGGCCGTACAAGGACTTAAAACGCAGATTTGTTGTTTTGGCTTCTCCACAAATTGTACAACGACTTGACTAGCAGATTTGTGGTAATGGTGCTTCTGTACTGGCCTTACAACGACTTGAATAGCAGATTTGTGGTTTTGGCTTCTCTTTTCGCCTTAATACAGCAGATTTGTGGTTTTGGCTTCTCTACTGGACGTACAAAGGCAGATTTGTGGTTTTGGCTTCTCCAGAAACCGTACAACAACTTGAAAAGCAGGTTTCTGGTTTTGGCTCCTTTTCTGGCCGTACAAAAGCAGATTTGTGGTTTTAGCTTTTCCACAATCCGTACAACGACTTGAATAGCAGATTTCTTGTTTTGGCTTTTTTTCTGGCCGTAAAACAGCAGATTTATGGTTTTGGCTCTCTCCACAAACCGTACAACGACTTGACTAGCAGATTTGTGGTAATGCTGCTTCTGTTCTGGCCGTACAACGACTTGAATAGCAGATTTGTGGTTTTGGCTTCTATTTTCGCCGTAATACAGCAGATTTGTGGTTTTGGCTTCTCTACTGGCCGTACAAAAGCAGATTTGTGGTTTTGGCTTCTCCAGAAACCGTACAACGACTTAAAAAGCAGATTTCTAGTTTTGGCTCCTTTTCTGGCCGTACAAAAGCAGATTTGTGGTTTTGGCTTTTCCACAATCCGTACAACGACTTGAATAGCAGATTTCTTGTTTTGGCTTCTTTTCTGGCCGTAAAACAGCAGATTTGTGGTTTTGGTTTTTCCACAATCCGTACAACGACTTCAATAGCAGATTTCTAGTTTTGGCTTCTTTTCTGGCCGTACAAGGACTTAAAACGCAGATTTGTAGTTTTGGCTTCTCCACAAACCGTACAACGACTTGACTAGCAGATTTGTGGTAATGGTGCTTCTGTTCTGGCCGTACAACGACTTGAATAGCAGATTTGTGGTTTTGGCTTCTCTTTTCTCCGTAATACAGCAGATTTGTGGTTTTGGCTTCTCTACTGGCCGTACAAAAGCAGATTTGTGGTTTTAGCTTTTCCACAATCCGTACAACGACTTGAATAGCAGATTTGTGGTAATGCTGCTTCTGTTCTGGCCGTACAACGACTTGAATAGCAGATTTGTGGTTTTGGCTTCTCTTTTCGCCGTAATACAGCAGATTTGTGGTTTTGGCTTCTCTAATGGCCGTACAAAAGCAGATTTGTGGTTTTGGCTTCTCCAGAAACCGTACAACGACTTGAAAAGCAGATTTCTGGTTTTGGCTCCTTTTCTAGCCGTACAGAAGCAGATTTGTGGTTTTGGCTTTTCCACAATCCGTACAACGTTCTGAATAGCAGATTTCTTGTTTTGGCTTCTTTTCTGGCCGTAAAACAGCAGATTTGTGGTTTTGGCTTCTCCAGAAACCGTACAACGACTTGAAAAGCAGATTTCTGGTTTTGGCTCCTTTTCTGGCCGTACAAAAGCAGATTTGTGGTTTTGGCTTTTCCACAATCCGTACAACGACTTGAATAGCAGATTTCTAGTTTTGGCTTCTTTTCTGGCCGTACATGGACTTAAAACGCAGATTTGATGTTTTGGCTTCTCCACAAACCGTACAACGACTTGACTAGCAGATTTGTGGTAATGGTGCTTCTGTTCTGGCCGTACAACGACTTGAATAGCAGATTTGTGGTTTTGGCTTCTCTTTTCGCCGTAATACAGCAGATTTTTGGTTTTGGCTTCTCTACTGGCCGTACAAAAGCAGATTTGTGGTTTTGGCTTCTCCAGAAACCGAATAACGACTTGAAAAGCAGATTTCTGGTTTTGGCCCCTTTTCTGGCCGTACAAAAGCAGATTTGTGGTTTTGGCTTTTCCACAATCCGTACAACGTCTTGAATAGCAGATTTCTTGTATTGGCTTCTTTTCTGGCCGTAAAACAGCAGATTTGTGGTTTTGGCTTCTCCAGAAACTGTACAACGACTTGAAAAGCAGATTTCTGGTTTTGGCTCCTTTTCTGGCCGTACGAAAGCAGATTTGTGGTTTTGGTTTTTCCACAATCCGTACAACGACTTGAATAGCAGATTTCTAGTTTTGGCTTCTTTTCTGGCCGTACAAGGACTTAAAACGCAGATTTGTTGTTTTGGCTTCTCCACAAACCGTACAACGACTTGACTAGCAGATTTGTGGTAATGGTGCTTCTGTTCTGGCCGTACAACGACTTGAATAGCAGATTTGTGGTTTTGGCTTCTCTTTTCGCCGTAATACAGCAGATTTGTGGTTTTGGCTTCTCTACTGGCCGTACAAAAGCAGATTTGTGGTTTTGGCTTCTCCAGAAACCGTACAACGACTTGAAAAGCAGATTTCTTGTTTTGGCTTATTTTCTGGCCGTAAAACAGCAGATTTGTTGTTTTGGCTTCTCTACTGGCCGTACAAAAGCAGATTTGTGGTTTTGGCGTTTCCACAGTCCGTACAACGACTTGAATAGCAGATTTCTTGTTTTGGCTCCTTTTCTGGCCGTACAACGACTTGAAAAGAGGATTTGTGGTTTTGGCTTTTCCACAATCCGTACAACGACTTGAATAGCAGATTTCTAGTTTTGGCTTCTTTTCTGGCCGTACAAGGACTTAAAACGCAGATTTGTTGTTTTGGCTTCTCCACAAATTGTACAACGACTTGACTAGCAGATTTGTGGTAATGGTGCTTCTGTTCTGGCCTTACAACGACTTGAATAGCAGATTTGTGGTTTTGGCTTCTCTTTTCGCCTTAATACAGCAGATTTGTGGTTTTGGCTTCTCTACTGGACGTACAAAGGCAGATTTGTGGTTTTGGCTTCTCCAGAAACCGTACAACAACTTGAAAAGCAGATTTCTGGTTTTGGCTCCTTTTCTGGCCGTACAACGACTTGAAAAGAGGATTTGTGGTTTTGGCTTTTCCACAATCCGTACAACGACTTGAATAGCAGATTTCTAGTTTTGGCTTCTTTTCTGGCCGTACAAGGACTTAAAACGCAGATTTGTTGTTTTGGCTTCTCCACAAATTGTACAACGACTTGACTAGCAGATTTGTGGTAATGGTGCTTCTGTTCTGGCCTTACAACGACTTGAATAGCAGATTTGTGGTTTTGGCTTCTCTTTTCGCCTTAATACAGCAGATTTGTGGTTTTGGCTTCTCTACTGGACGTACAAAGGCAGATTTGTGGTTTTGGCTTCTCCAGAAACCGTACAACAACTTGAAAAGCAGATTTCTGGTTTTGGCTCCTTTTCTGGCCGTACAAAAGCAGATTTGTGGTTTTGGCTTTTCCACAATCCGTACAACGTTCTGAATAGCAGATTTCTTGTTTTGGCTTCTTTTCTGGCCGTAAAACAGCAGATTTGTGGTTTTGGCTTCTCCAGAAACCGTACAACGACTTGAAAAGCAGATTTCTGGTTTTGGCTCCTTTTCTGGCCGTACAAAAGCAGATTTGTGGTTTTGGCTTTTCCAGAATATGTACAAAGACTTGAATAGCAGATTTCTAGTTTTGGCTTCTTTTCTGGCCGTACATGGACTTAAAACGCAGATTTGATGTTTTGGCTTCTCCACAAACCGTACAACGTCTTGACTAGCAGATTTGTGGTAATGGTGCTTCTGTTCTGGCCGTACAACGACTTGAATAGCAGATTTGTGGTTTTGGCTTCTCTTTTCGCCGTAATACAGCAGATTTGTGGTTTTGGCTTCTCTACTGGCCGTACAAAAGCAGATTTGTGGTTTTGGCTTCTCCAGAAACCGTACAACGACTTGAAAAGCAGATTTCTGGTTTTGGCTCCTTTTCTGACCGTACAAAAGCAGATTTGTGGTTTTGGCTTTTCCACAATCCGTACAACGTCTTGAATAGCAGATTTCTTGTATTGGCTTCTTTTCTGGCCGTAAAACAGCAGATTTGTGGTTTTGGCTTCTCCAGAAACTGTACAACGACTTGAAAAGCAGATTTCTGGTTTTGGCTCCTTTTCTGGCCGTACAAAAGCAGATTTGTGGTTTTGGCTTTTCCACAATCCGTACAACGACTTGAATAGCAGATTTCTAGTTTTGGCTTCTTTTCTGGCCGTACAAGGACTTAAAACGCAGATTTGTTGTTTTGGCTTCTCCACAAATTGTACAACGACTTGACTAGCAGATTTGTGGTAATGGTGCTTCTGTTCTGGCCTTACAACGACTTGAATAGCAGGTTTGTGGTTTTGGCTTCTCTTTTCGCCTTAATACAGCAGATTTGTGGTTTTGGCTTCTCTACTGGCCGTACAAAAGCAGATTTGTGGTTTTAGCTTTTCCACAATCCGTACAACGACTTGAATAGCAGATTTGTGGTAATGCTGCTTCTGTTCTGGCCGTACAACGACTTGAATAGCAGATTTGTGGTTTTGGCTTCTCTTTTCGCCGTAATACAGCAGATTTGTGGTTTTGGCTTCTCTAATGGCCGTACAAAAGCAGATTTGTGGTTTTGGCTTCTCCAGAAACCGTACAACGACTTGAAAAGCAGATTTCTGGTTTTGGCTCCTTTTCTAGCCGTACAAAAGCAGATTTGTGGTTTTGGCTTTTCCACAATCCGTACAACGTTCTGAATAGCAGATTTCTTGTTTTGGCTTCTTTTCTGGCCGTAAAACAGCAGATTTGTGGTTTTGGCTTCTCCAGAAACCGTACAAAGACTTGAAAAGCAGATTTCTGGTTTTGGCTCCTTTTCTGGTCGTACAAAAGCAGATTTGTGGTTTTGGCTTTTCCACAATCCGTACAACGACTTGAATAGCAGATTTCTAGTTTTGGCTTCTTTTCTGGCCGTACATGGACTTAAAACGCAGATTTGATGTTTTGGCTTCTCCACAAACCGTACAACGACTTGACTAGCAGATTTGTGGTAATGGTGCTTCTGTTCTGGCCGTACAACGACTTGAATAGCAGATTTGTGGTTTTGGCTTCTCTTTTCGCCTTAATACAGCAGATTTGTGGTTTTGGCTTCTCTACTGGACGTACAAAGGCAGATTTGTGGTTTTGGCTTCTCCAGAAACCGTACAACAACTTGAAAAGCAGATTTCTTGTTTTGGCTTCTTTTCTGGCCGTAAAACAGCAGATTTGTTTTTTTTGGCTTCTCTACTGGCCGTACAAAAGCAGATTTGTGGTTTTGGCGTTTCCACAGTCCGTACAACGACTTGAATAGCAGATTTCTTGTTTTGGCTTCTTTTCTGGCCGTACAACGACTTGAAAAGAGGATTTGTGGTTTTGGCTTTTCCACAATCCGTACAACGACTTGAATAGCAGATTTCTAGTTTTGGCTTCTTTTCTGGCCGTACAAGGACTTAAAACGCAGATTTGTTGTTTTGGCTTCTCCACAAATTGTACAACGACTTGACTAGCAGATTTGTGGTAATGGTGCTTCTGTTCTGGCCTTACAACGACTTGAATAGCAGATTTGTAGTTTTGGCTTCTCTTTTCGCCTTAATACAGCAGATTTGTGGTTTTGGCTTCTCTACTGGACGTACAAAGGCAGATTTGTGGTTTTGGCTTCTCCAGAAACCGTACAACAACTTGAAAAGCAGATTTCTGGTTTTGGCTCCTTTTCTGGCCGTACAACGACTTGAAAAGAGGATTTGTGGTTTTGGCTTTTCCACAATCCGTACAACGACTTGAATAGCAGATTTCTAGTTTTGGCTTCTTTTCTGGCCGTACAAGGACTTAAAACGCAGATTTGTTGTTTTGGCTTCTCCACAAATTGTACAACGACTTGACTAGCAGATTTGTGGTAATGGTGCTTCTGTTCTGGCCTTACAACGACTTGAATAGCAGATTTGTGGTTTTGGCTTCTCTTTTCGCCTTAATACAGCAGATTTGTGGTTTTGGCTTCTCTACTGGACGTACAAAGGCAGATTTGTGGTTTTGGCTTCTCCAGAAACCGTACAACAACTTGAAAAGCAGATTTCTGGTTTTGGCTCCTTTTCTGGCCGTACAAAAGCAGATTTGTGGTTTTGGCTTTTTCACAATCCGTACAACGTTCTGAATAGCAGATTTCTTGTTTTGGCTTCTTTTCTGGCCGTAAAACAGCAGATTTGTGGTTTTGGCTTCTCCAGAAACCGTACAACGACTTGAAAAGCAGATTTCTGGTTTTGGCTCCTTTTCTGGCCGTACAAAAGCAGATTTGTGGTTTTGGCTTTTCCAGAATATGTACAAAGACTTGAATAGCAGATTTCTAGTTTTGGCTTCTTTTCTGGCCGTACATGGACTTAAAACGCAGATTTGATGTTTTGGCTTCTCCACAAACCGTACAACGTCTTGACTAGCAGATTTGTGGTAATGGTGCTTCTGTTCTGGCCGTACAACGACTTGAATAGCAGATTTGTGGTTTTGGCTTCTCTTTTCGCCGTAATACAGCAGATTTGTGGTTTTGGCTTCTCTACTGGCCGTACAAAAGCAGATTTGTGGTTTTGGCTTCTCCAGAAACCGTACAACGACTTGAAAAGCAGATTTCTGGTTTTGGCTCCTTTTCTGACCGTACAAAAGCAGATTTGTGGTTTTGGCTTTTCCACAATCCGTACAACGTCTTGAATAGCAGATTTCTTGTATTGGCTTCTTTTCTGGCCGTAAAACAGCAGATTTGTGGTTTTGGCTTCTCCAGAAACTGTACAACGACTTGAAAAGCAGATTTCTGGTTTTGGCTCCTTTTCTGGCCGTACAAAAGCAGATTTGTGGTTTTGGCTTTTCCACAATCCGTACAACGACTTGAATAGCAGATTTCTAGTTTTGGCTTCTTTTCTGGCCGTACAAGGACTTAAAACGCAGATTTGTTGTTTTGGCTTCTCCACAAATTGTACAACGACTTGACTAGCAGATTTGTGGTAATGGTGCTTCTGTTCTGGCCTTACAACGACTTGAATAGCAGATTTGTGGTTTTGGCTTCTCTTTTCGCCTTAATACAGCAGATTTGTGGTTTTGGCTTCTCTACTGGCCGTACAAAAGCAGATTTGTGGTTTTAGCTTTTCCACAATCCGTACAACGACTTGAATAGCAGATTTGTGGTAATGCTGCTTCTGTTCTGGCCGTACAACGACTTGAATAGCAGATTTGTGGTTTTGGCTTCTCTTTTCGCCGTAATACAGCAGATTTGTGGTTTTGGCTTCTCTAATGGCCGTACAAAAGCAGATTTGTGGTTTTGGCTTCTCCAGAAACCGTACAACGACTTGAAAAGCAGATTTCTGGTTTTGGCTCCTTTTCTAGCCGTACAAAAGCAGATTTGTGGTTTTGGCTTTTCCACAATCCGTACAACGTTCTGAATAGCAGATTTCTTGTTTTGGCTTCTTTTCTGGCCGTAAAACAGCAGATTTGTGGTTTTGGCTTCTCCAGAAACCGTACAAAGACTTGAAAAGCAGATTTCTGGTTTTGGCTCCTTTTCTGGTCGTACAAAAGCAGATTTGTGGTTTTGGCTTTTCCACAATCCGTACAACGACTTGAATAGCAGATTTCTAGTTTTGGCTTCTTTTCTGGCCGTACATGGACTTAAAACGCAGATTTGATGTTTTGGCTTCTCCACAAACCGTACAACGACTTGACTAGCAGATTTGTGGTAATGGTGCTTCTGTTCTGGCCGTACAACGACTTGAATAGCAGATTTGTGGTTTTGGCTTCTCTTTTCGCCGTAATACAGCAGATTTTTGGTTTTGGCTTCTCTACTGGCCGTACAAAAGCAGATTTGTGGTTTTGGCTTCTCCAGAAACCGAATAACGACTTGAAAAGCAGATTTCTGGTTTTGGCTCCTTTTCTGGCCGTACAAAAGCAGATTTGTGGTTTTGGCTTTTCCACAATCCGTACAACGTCTTGAATAGCAGATTTCTTGTATTGGCTTCTTTTCTGGCCGTAAAACAGCAGATTTGTGGTTTTGGCTTCTCCAGAAACTGTACAACGACTTGAAAAGCAGATTTCTGGTTTTGGCTCCTTTTCTGGCCGTACGAAAGCAGATTTGTGGTTTTGGTTTTTCCACAATCCGTACAACGACTTGAATAGCAGATTTCTAGTTTTGGCTTCTTTTCTGGCCGTACAAGGACTTAAAACGCAGATTTGTTGTTTTGGCTTCTCCACAAACCGTACAACGACTTGACTAGCAGATTTGTGGTAATGGTGCTTCTGTTCTGGCCGTACAACGACTTGAATAGCAGATTTGTGGTTTTGGCTTCTCTTTTCGCCGTAATACAGCAGATTTGTGGTTTTGGCTTCTCTACTGGCCGTACAAAAGCAGATTTGTGGTTTTGGCTTCTCCAGAAACCGTACAACGACTTGAAAAGCAGATTTCTTGTTTTGGCTTCTTTTCTGGCCGTAAAACAGCAGATTTGTTGTTTTGGCTTCTCTACTGGCCGTACAAAAGCAGATTTGTGGTTTTGGCGTTTCCACAGTCCGTACAACGACTTGAATAGCAGATTTCTTGTTTTGGCTCCTTTTCTGGCCGTACAACGACTTGAAAAGAGGATTTGTGGTTTTGGCTTTTCCACAATCCGTACAACGACTTGAATAGCAGATTTCTAGTTTTGGCTTCTTTTCTGGCCGTACAAGGACTTAAAACGCAGATTTGTTGTTTTGGCTTCTCCACAAATTGTACAACGACTTGACTAGCAGATTTGTGGTAATGGTGCTTCTGTTCTGGCCTTACAACGACTTGAATAGCAGATTTGTGGTTTTGGCTTCTCTTTTCGCCTTAATACAGCAGATTTGTGGTTTTGGCTTCTCTACTGGACGTACAAAGGCAGATTTGTGGTTTTGGCTTCTCCAGAAACCGTACAACAACTTGAAAAGCAGATTTCTGGTTTTGGCTCCTTTTCTGGCCGTACAACGACTTGAAAAGAGGATTTGTGGTTTTGGCTTTTCCACAATCCGTACAACGACTTGAATAGCAGATTTCTAGTTTTGGCTTCTTTTCTGGCCGTACAAGGACTTAAAACGCAGATTTGTTGTTTTGGCTTCTCCACAAATTGTACAACGACTTGACTAGCAGATTTGTGGTAATGGTGCTTCTGTTCTGGCCTTACAACGACTTGAATAGCAGATTTGTGGTTTTGGCTTCTCTTTTCGCCTTAATACAGCAGATTTGTGGTTTTGGCTTTTCCACAATCCGTACAACGTTCTGAATAGCAGATTTCTTGGTTTGGCTTCTTTTCTGGCCGTAAAACAGCAGATTTGTGGTTTTGGCTTCTCCAGAAACCGTACAACGACTTGAAAAGCAGATTTCTGGTTTTGGCTCCTTTTCTGGCCGTACAAAAGCAGATTTGTGGTTTTGGCTTTTCCACAATCCGTACAACGACTTGAATAGCAGATTTCTAGTTTTGGCTTCTTTTCTGGCCGTACATGGACTTAAAACGCAGATTTGATGTTTTGGCTTCTCCACAAACCGTACAACGACTTGACTAGCAGATTTGTGGTAATGGTGCTTCTGTTCTGGCCGTACAACGACTTGAATAGCAGATTTGTGGTTTTGGCTTCTCTTTTCTCCGTAATACAGCAGATTTGTGGTTTTGGCTTCTCTACTGGCCGTACAAAAGCAGATTTGTGGTTTTAGCTTTTCCACAATCCGTACAACGACTTGAATAGCAGATTTGTGGTAATGCTGCTTCTGTTCTGGCCGTACAACGACTTGAATAGCAGATTTGTGGTTTTGGCTTCTCTTTTCGCCGTAATACAGCAGATTTGTGGTTTTGGCTTCTCTAATGGCCGTACAAAAGCAGATTTGTGGTTTTGGCTTCTCCAGAAACCGTACAACGACTTGAAAAGCAGATTTCTGGTTTTGGCTCCTTTTCTAGCCGTACAAAAGCAGATTTGTGGTTTTGGCTTTTCCGCAATCCGTACAACGTTCTGAATAGCAGATTTCTTGTTTTGGCTTCTTTTCTGGCCGTAAAACAGCAGATTTGTGGTTTTGGCTTCTCCAGAAACCGTACAACGACTTGAAAAGCAGATTTCTGGTTTTGGCTCCTTTTCTGGCCGTACAAAAGCAGATTTGTGGTTTTGGCTTTTCCACAATCCGTACAACGACTTGAATAGCAGATTTCTAGTTTTGGCTTCTTTTCTGGCCGTACAAGGACTTAAAACGCAGATTTGTTGTTTTGGCTTCTCCACAAATTGTACAACGACTTGACTAGCAGATTTGTGGTAATGGTGCTTCTGTTCTGGCCTTACAACGACTTGAATAGCAGATTTGTGGTTTTGGCTTCTCTTTTCGCCTTAATACAGCAGATTTGTGGTTTTGGCTTCTCTACTGGACGTACAAAGGCAGATTTGTGGTTTTGGCTTCTCCAGAAACCGTACAACAACTTGAAAAGCAGATTTCTGGTTTTGGCTCCTTTTCTGGCCGTACAAAAGCAGATTTGTGGTTTTGGCTTTTCCACAATCCGTACAACGTTCTGAATAGCAGATTTCTTGTTTTGGCTTCTTTTCTGGCCGTAAAACAGCAGATTTGTGGTTTTGGCTTCTCCAGAAACCGTACAACGACTTGAAAAGCAGATTTCTGGTTTTGGCTCCTTTTCTGGCCGTACAAAAGCAGATTTGTGGTTTTGGCTTTTCCAGAATATGTACAAAGACTTGAATAGCAGATTTCTAGTTTTGGCTTCTTTTCTGGCCGTACATGGACTTAAAACGCAGATTTGATGTTTTGGCTTCTCCACAAACCGTACAACGTCTTGACTAGCAGATTTGTGGTAATGGTGCTTCTGTTCTGGCCGTACAACGACTTGAATAGCAGATTTGTGGTTTTGGCTTCTCTTTTCGCCGTAATACAGCAGATTTGTGGTTTTGGCTTCTCTACTGGCCGTACAAAAGCAGATTTGTGGTTTTGGCTTCTCCAGAAACCGTACAACGACTTGAAAAGCAGATTTCTGGTTTTGGCTTCTTTTCTGACCGTACAAAAGCAGATTTGTGGTTTTGGCTTTTCCACAATCCGTACAACGTCTTGAATAGCAGATTTCTTGTATTGGCTTCTTTTCTGGCCGTAAAACAGCAGATTTGTGGTTTTGGCTTCTCCAGAAACTGTACAACGACTTGAAAAGCAGATTTCTGGTTTTGGCTCCTTTTCTGGCCGTACAAAAGCAGATTTGTGGTTTTGGCTTTTCCACAATCCGTACAACGACTTGAATAGCAGATTTCTAGTTTTGGCTTCTTTTCTGGCCGTACAAGGACTTAAAACGCAGATTTGTTGTTTTGGCTTCTCCACAAATTGTACAACGACTTGACTAGCATATTTGTGGTAATGGTGCTTCTGTTCTGGCCTTACAACGACTTGAATAGCAGATTTGTGGTTTTGGCTTCGCTTTTCGCCTTAATACAGCAGATTTGTGGTTTTGGCTTCTCTACTGGACGTACAAAGGCAGATTTGTGGTTTTGGCTTCTCCAGAAACCGTACAACAACTTGAAAAGCAGATTTCTGGTTTTGGCTCCTTTTCTGGCCGTACAAAAGCAGATTTGTGGTTTAAGCTTCTCTTTTCGCCGTAATACAGCAGATTTGTGGTTTTGGCTTCTCTACTGGCCGTACAAAAGCAGATTTGTGGTTTTAGCTTTTCCACAATCCGTACAACGACTTGAATAGCAGATTTGTGGTAATGCTGCTTCTGTTCTGGCCGTACAACGACTTGAATAGCAGATTTGTGGTTTTGGCTTCTCTTTTCGCCGTAATACAGCAGATTTGTGGTTTTGGCTTCTCTAATGGCCGTACAAAAGCAGATTTGTGATTTTGGCTTCTCCAGAAACCGTACAACGACTTGAAAAGCAGATTTCTGGTTTTGGCTCCTTTTCTGGCCGTACAAAAGCAGATTTGTGGTTTTGGCTTTTCCACAATCCGTACAACGTTCTGAATAGCAGATTTCTTGGTTTGGCTTCTTTTCTGGCCGTAAAACAGCAGATTTGTGGTTTTGGCTTCTCCAGAAACCGTACAACGACTTGAAAAGCAGATTTCTGGTTTTGGCTCCTTTTCTGGCCGTACAAAAGCAGATTTGTGGTTTTGGCTTTTCCACAATCCGTACAACGACTTGAATAGCAGATTTCTAGTTTTGGCTTCTTTTCTGGCCGTACATGGACTTAAAACGCAGATTTGATGTTTTGGCTTCTCCACAAACCGTACAACGACTTGACTAGCAGATTTGTGGTAATGGTGCTTCTGTTCTGGCCGTACAACGACTTGAATAGCAGATTTGTGGTTTTGGCTTCTCTTTTCTCCGTAATACAGCAGATTTGTGGTTTTGGCTTCTCTACTGGCCGTACAAAAGCAGATTTGTGGTTTTGGCTTTTCCACAATCCGTACAACGACTTGAATAGCAGATTTCTAGTTTTGGCTTCTTTTCTGGCCGTACAAGGACTTAAAACGCAGATTTGTTGTTTTGGCTTCTCCACAAATTGTACAACGACTTGACTAGCAGATTTGTGGTAATGGTGCTTCTGTTCTGGCCTTACAACGACTTGAATAGCAGATTTGTGGTTTTGGCTTCTCTTTTCGCCTTAATACAGCAGATTTGTGGTTTTGGCTTCTCTACTGGACGTACAAAGGCAGATTTGTGGTTTTGGCTTCTCCAGAAACCGTACAACAACTTGAAAAGCAGATTTCTGGTTTTGGCTCCTTTTCTGGCCGTACAAAAGCAGATTTGTGGTTTAAGCTTCTCTTTTCGCCGTAATACAGCAGATTTGTGGTTTTGGCTTCTCTACTGGCCGTACAAAAGCAGATTTGTGGTTTTAGCTTTTCCACAATCCGTACAACGACTTGAATAGCAGATTTGTGGTAATGCTGCTTCTGTTCTGGCCTTACAACGACTTGAATAGCAGATTTGTGGTTTAAGCTTCTCTTTTCGCCGTAATACAGCAGATTTGTGGTTTTGGCTTCTCTAATGGCCGTACAAAAGCAGATTTGTGATTTTGGCTTCTCCAGAAACCGTACAACGACTTGAAAAGCAGATTTCTGGTTTTGGCTCCTTTTCTGGCCGTACAAAAGCAGATTTGTAGTTTTTGGCTTTTCCACAATCCGTACAACGTTCTGAATAGCAGATTTCTTGGTTTGGCTTCTTTTCTGGCCGTAAAACAGCAGATTTGTGGTTTTGGCTTCTCCAGAAACCGTACAACGACTTGAAAAGCAGATTTCTGGTTTTGGCTCCTTTTCTGGCCGTACAAAAGCAGATTTGTGGTTTTGGCTTTTCCACAATCCGTACAACGACTTGAATAGCAGATTTCTAGTTTTGGCTTCTTTTCTGGCCGTACATGGACTTAAAACGCAGATTTGATGTTTTGGCTTCTCCACAAACCGTACAACGACTTGACTAGCAGATTTGTGGTAATGGTGCTTCTGTTCTGGCCGTACAACGACTTGAATAGCAGATTTGTGGTTTTGGCTTCTCTTTTCGCCGTAATACAGCAGATTTGTGGTTTTGGCTTCTCTACTGGCCGTACAAAAGCAGATTTGTGGTTTTGGCTTCTCCAGAAACCGTACAACGACTTGAAAAGCAGATTTCTGGTTTTGGCTCATTTTCTGGCCGTACAAAAGCAGATTTGTGGTTTTGGCTTCTCCACAATCCGTACAACGTCTTGAATAGCAGAATTCTTGTATTGGCTTCTTTTCTGGCCGTAAAACAGCAGATTTGTGGTTTTGGCTTCTCCAGAAACTGTACAACGACTTGAAAAGCAGATTTCTGGTTTTGGCTCCTTTTCTGGCCGTACAAAAGCAGATTTGTGGTTTTGGTTTTTCCACAATCCGTACAACGACTTGAATAGCAGATTTCTAGTTTTGGCTTCTTTTCTGGCCGTACAAGGACTTAAAACGCAGATTTGTTGTTTTGGCTTCTCCACAAACCGTACAACGACTTGACTAGCAGATTTGTGGTAATGGTGCTTCTGTTCTGGCCGTACAACGACTTGAATAGCAGATTTGTGGTTTTGGCTTTTCTTTTCGCCGTAATACAGCAGATTTGTGGTTTTGGCTTCTCTACTGGCCGTACAAAAGCAGATTTGTGGTTTTGGCTTCTCCAGAAACCGTACAACGACTTGAAAAGCAGATTTCTTGTTTTGGCTTCTTTTCTGGCCGTAAAACAGCAGATTTGTTGTTTTGGCTTCTCTACTGGCCGTACAAAAGCAGATTTGTGGTTTTGGCGTTTCCACAGTCCGTACAACGACTTGAATAGCAGATTTCTTGTTTTGGCTCCTTTTCTGGCCGTACAACGACTTGAAAAGAGGATTTGTGGTTTTAGCTTCTCTTTTGGCCGTAACACAGCAGATTTATGGTTTTGGCTCTCTCCACAAACCGTACAACGACATGAATAGCAGATTTCTAGTTTTGGCTTCTTTTCTGGCCGTACAAAAACTTAAAAAGCAGATTTGTTGTTTTGGCTTCTCCACAAACCGTACAACGACTTGACTAGCAGATTTGTGGTAATGGTGCTTCTGTTCTGGCAGTACAACGACTTGAATAGCAGATTTGTGGTTTTGGCTTCTCTTTTCGCCGTAATACAGCAGATTTGTGGTTTTGGCTTCTCTACTGGCCGTACAAAAGCAGATTTGTGGTTTTGGCTTCTCCAGAAACCGTACAACGACTTGAAAAGCAGATTTCTGGTTTTGGCTCCTTTTCTGGCCGTACAACAGCAGATTTGTGGTTTTGGCTTTTCCACAATCCGTACAACGTCTTGAATAGCAGATTTCTGGTTTTGGCTCCTTTTCTGGCCGTACAAAAGCAGATTTGTGGTTTTGGCTTTTCCACAATCCGTACAACGACTTGAATAGCAGATTTCTAGTTTTGGCTTCTTTTCTGGCCGTACAAGGACTTAAAACGCAGATTTGTTGTTTTGGCTTCTCCACAAATTGTACAACGACTTGACTAGCAGATTTGTGGTAATGGTGCTTCTGTACTGGCCTTACAACGACTTGAACAGCAGATTTGTGGTTTTGGCTTCTCTTTTCGCCTTAATACAGCAGATTTGTGGTTTTGGCTTCTCTACTGGACGTACAAAGGCAGATTTGTGGTTTTGGCTTCTCCAGAAACCGTACAACAACTTGAAAAGCAGATTTCTGGTTTTGGCTCCTTTTCTGGCCGTACAAAAGCAGATTTGTGGTTTTAGCTTTTCCACAATCCGTACAACGACTTGAATAGCAGATTTCTTGTTTTGGCTTTTTTTCTGGCCGTAAAACAGCAGATTTATGGTTTTGGCTCTCTCCACAAACCGTACAACGACTTGACTAGCAGATTTGTGGTAATGCTGCTTCTGTTCTGGCCGTACAACGACTTGAATAGCAGATTTGTGGTTTTGGCTTCTATTTTCGCCGTAATACAGCAGATTTGTGGTTTTGGCTTCTCTACTGGCCGTACAAAAGCAGATTTGTGGTTTTGGCTTCTCCAGAAACCGTACAACGACTTAAAAAGCAGATTTCTAGTTTTGGCTCCTTTTCTGGCCGTACAAAAGCAGATTTGTGGTTTTGGCTTTTCCACAATCCGTACAACGTCTTGAATAGCAGATTTCTTGTTTTGGCTTCTTTTCTGGCCGTAAAACAGCAGATTTGTGGTTTTGGTTTTTCCACAATCCGTACAACGACTTCAATAGCAGATTTCTAGTTTTGGCTTCTTTTCTGGCCGTACAAGGACTTAAAACGCAGATTTGTAGTTTTGGCTTCTCCACAAACCGTACAACGACTTGACTAGCAGATTTGTGGTAATGGTGCTTCTGTTCTGGCCGTACAACGACTTGAATAGCAGATTTGTGGTTTTGGCTTCTCTTTTCTCCGTAATACAGCAGATTTGTGGTTTTGGCTTCTCTACTGGCCGTACAAAAGCAGATTTGTGGTTTTAGCTTTTCCACAATCCGTACAACGACTTGAATAGCAGATTTGTGGTAATGCTGCTTCTTTTCTGGCCGTACAACGACTTGAATAGCAGATTTGTGGTTTTGGCTTCTCTTTTCGCCGTAATACAGCAGATTTGTGGTTTTGGCTTCTCTAATGGCCGTACAAAAGCAGATTTGTGGTTTTGGCTTCTCCAGAAACCGTACAACGACTTGAAAAGCAGATTTCTGGTTTTGGCTCCTTTTCTAGCCGTACAAAAGCAGATTTGTGGTTTTGGCTTTTCCACAATCCGTACAACGTTCTGAATAGCAGATTTCTTGTTTTGGCTTCTTTTCTGGCCGTAAAACAGCAGATTTGTGGTTTTGGCTTCTCCAGAAACCGTACAACGACTTGAAAAGCAGATTTCTGGTTTTGGCTCCTTTTCTGGCCGTACAAAAGCA
Organism: Anisus vortex; assembly: GCA_949126835.1. Classification (NCBI taxonomy): domain Eukaryota; kingdom Metazoa; phylum Mollusca; class Gastropoda; family Planorbidae; genus Anisus; species Anisus vortex. The sequence goes on from CASBPS010000192.1 coordinate 169,368, forward strand.
GATTTGTGGTTTTGGCTTTTCCACAATCCGTACAACGACTTGAATAGCAGATTTCTAGTTTTGGCTTCTTTTCTGGCCGTACATGGACTTAAAACGCAGATTTGATGTTTTGGCTTCTCCACAAACCGTACAACGACTTGACTAGCAGATTTGTGGTAATGGTGCTTCTGTTCTGGCCGTACAACGACTTGAATAGCAGATTTGTGGTTTTGGCTTCTCTTTTCGCCGTAATACAGCAGATTTTTGGTTTTGGCTTCTCTACTGGCCGTACAAAAGCAGATTTGTGGTTTTGGCTTCTCCAGAAACCGAATAACGACTTGAAAAGCAGATTTCTGGTTTTGGCTCCTTTTCTGGCCGTACAAAAGCAGATTTGTGGTTTTGGCTTTTCCACAATCCGTACAACGTCTTGAATAGCAGATTTCTTGTATTGGCTTCTTTTCTGGCCGTAAAACAGCAGATTTGTGGTTTTGGCTTCTCCAGAAACTGTACAACGACTTGAAAAGCAGATTTCTGGTTTTGGCTCCTTTTCTGGCCGTACGAAAGCAGATTTGTGGTTTTGGTTTTTCCACAATCCGTACAACGACTTGAATAGCAGATTTCTAGTTTTGGCTTCTTTTCTGGCCGTACAAGGACTTAAAACGCAGATTTGTTGTTTTGGCTTCTCCACAAACCGTACAACGACTTGACTAGCAGATTTGTGGTAATGGTGCTTCTGTTCTGGCCGTACAACGACTTGAATAGCAGATTTGTGGTTTTGGCTTCTCTTTTCGCCGTAATACAGCAGATTTGTGGTTTTGGCTTCTCTACTGGCCGTACAAAAGCAGATTTGTGGTTTTGGCTTCTCCAGAAACCGTACAACGACTTGAAAAGCAGATTTCTTGTTTTGGCTTCTTTTCTGGCCGTAAAACAGCAGATTTGTTGTTTTGGCTTCTCTACTGGCCGTACAAAAGCAGATTTGTGGTTTTGGCGTTTCCACAGTCCGTACAACGACTTGAATAGCAGATTTCTTGTTTTGGCTCCTTTTCTGGCCGTACAACGACTTGAAAAGAGGATTTGTGGTTTTGGCTTTTCCACAATCCGTACAACGACTTGAATAGCAGATTTCTAGTTTTGGCTTCTTTTCTGGCCGTACAAGGACTTAAAACGCAGATTTGTTGTTTTGGCTTCTCCACAAATTGTACAACGACTTGACTAGCAGATTTGTGGTAATGGTGCTTCTGTTCTGGCCTTACAACGACTTGAATAGCAGATTTGTGGTTTTGGCTTCTCTTTTCGCCTTAATACAGCAGATTTGTGGTTTTGGCTTCTCTACTGGACGTACAAAGGCAGATTTGTGGTTTTGGCTTCTCCAGAAACCGTACAACAACTTGAAAAGCAGATTTCTGGTTTTGGCTCCTTTTCTGGCCGTACAAAAGCAGATTTGTGGTTTTGGCTTTTCCACAATCCGTACAACGTTCTGAATAGCAGATTTCTTGTTTTGGCTTCTTTTCTGGCCGTAAAACAGCAGATTTGTGGTTTTGGCTTCTCCAGAAACCGTACAACGACTTGAAAAGCAGATTTCTGGTTTTGGCTCCTTTTCTGGCCGTACAAAAGCAGATTTGTGGTTTTGGCTTTTCCAGAATATGTACAAAGACTTGAATAGCAGATTTCTAGTTTTGGCTTCTTTTCTGGCCGTACATGGACTTAAAACGCAGATTTGATGTTTTGGCTTCTCCACAAACCGTACAACGTCTTGACTAGCAGATTTGTGGTAATGGTGCTTCTGTTCTGGCCGTACAACGACTTGAATAGCAGATTTGTGGTTTTGGCTTCTCTTTTCGCCGTAATACAGCAGATTTGTGGTTTTGGCTTCTCTACTGGCCGTACAAAAGCAGATTTGTGGTTTTGGCTTCTCCAGAAACCGTACAACGACTTGAAAAGCAGATTTCTGGTTTTGGCTCCTTTTCTGACCGTACAAAAGCAGATTTGTGGTTTTGGCTTTTCCACAATCCGTACAACGTCTTGAATAGCAGATTTCTTGTATTGGCTTCTTTTCTGGCCGTAAAACAGCAGATTTGTGGTTTTGGCTTCTCCAGAAACTGTACAACGACTTGAAAAGCAGATTTCTGGTTTTGGCTCCTTTTCTGGCCGTACAAAAGCAGATTTGTGGTTTTGGCTTTTCCACAATCCGTACAACGACTTGAATAGCAGATTTCTAGTTTTGGCTTCTTTTCTGGCCGTACAAGGACTTAAAACGCAGATTTGTTGTTTTGGCTTCTCCACAAATTGTACAACGACTTGACTAGCAGATTTGTGGTAATGGTGCTTCTGTTCTGGCCTTACAACGACTTGAATAGCAGATTTGTGGTTTTGGCTTCTCTTTTCGCCTTAATACAGCAGATTTGTGGTTTTGGCTTCTCTACTGGACGTACAAAGGCAGATTTGTGGTTTTGGCTTCTCCAGAAACCGTACAACAACTTGAAAAGCAGATTTCTGGTTTTGGCTCCTTTTCTGGCCGTACAAAAGCAGATTTGTGGTTTAAGCTTCTCTTTTCGCCGTAATACAGCAGATTTGTGGTTTTGGCTTCTCTACTGGCCGTACAAAAGCAGATTTGTGGTTTTTGCTTTTCCACAATCCGTACAACGACTTGAATAGCAGATTTGTGGTAATGCTGCTTCTGTTCTGGCCGTACAACGACTTGAATAGCAGATTTGTGGTTTTGGCTTCTCTTTTCGCCGTAATACAGCAGATTTGTGGTTTTGGCTTCTCTAATGGCCGTACAAAAGCAGATTTGTGATTTTGGCTTCTCCAGAAACCGTACAACGACTTGAAAAGCAGATTTCTGGTTTTGGCTCCTTTTCTGGCCGTACAAAAGCAGATTTGTGGTTTTGGCTTTTCCACAATCCGTACAACGTTCTGAATAGCAGATTTCTTGGTTTGGCTTCTTTTCTGGCCGTAAAACAGCAGATTTGTGGTTTTGGCTTCTCCAGAAACCGTACAACGACTTGAAAAGCAGATTTCTGGTTTTGGCTCCTTTTCTGGCCGTACAAAAGCAGATTTGTGGTTTTGGCTTTTCCACAATCCGTACAACGACTTGAATAGCAGATTTCTAGTTTTGGCTTCTTTTCTGGCCGTACATGGACTTAAAACGCAGATTTGATGTTTTGGCTTCTCCACAAACCGTACAACGACTTGACTAGCAGATTTGTGGTAATGGTGCTTCTGTTCTGTCCGTACAACGACTTGAATAGCAGATTTGTGGTTTTGGCTTCTCTTTTCGCCGTAATACAGCAGATTTGTGGTTTTGGCTTCTCTACTGGCCGTACAAAAGCAGATTTGTGGTTTTGGCTTCTCCAGAAGCCGTACAACGACTTGAAAAGCAGATTTCTGGTTTTGGCTCATTTTCTGGCCGTACAAAAGCAGATTTGTGGTTTTGGCTTCTCCACAATCCGTACAACGTCTTGAATAGCAGAATTCTTGTATTGGCTTCTTTTCTGGCCGTAAAACAGCAGATTTGTGGTTTTGGCTTCTCCAGAAACTGTACAACGACTTGAAAAGCAGATTTCTGGTTTTGGCTCCTTTTCTGGCCGTACGAAAGCAGATTTGTGGTTTTGGTTTTTCCACAATCCGTACAACGACTTGAATAGCAGATTTCTAGTTTTGGCTTCTTTTCTGGCCGTACAAGGACTTAAAACGCAGATTTGTTGTTTTGGCTTCTCCACAAACCGTACAACGACTTGACTAGCAGATTTGTGGTAATGGTGCTTCTGTTCTGGCCGTACAACGACTTGAATAGCAGATTTGTGGTTTTGGCTTCTCTTTTCGCCGTAATACAGCAGATTTGTGGTTTTGGCTTCCTCTACTGGCCGTACAAAAGCAGATTTGTGGTTTTGGCTTCTCCAGAAACCGTACAACGACTTGAAAAGCAGATTTCTTGTTTTGGCTTCTTTTCTGGCCGTAAAACAGCAGATTTGTTGTTTTGGCTTCTCTATTGGCCGTACAAAAGCAGATTTGTGGTTTTGGCTTCTCCACAATCCGTACAACGTCTTGAATAGCAGATTTCTGGTTTTGGCTCCTTTTCTGGCCGTACAAAAGCAGATTTGTGGTTTTGGCTTTTCCACAATCCGTACAACGACTTGAATAGCAGATTTCTAGTTTTGGCTTCTTTTCTGGCCGTACAAGGACTTAAAACGCAGATTTGTTGTTTTGGCTTCTCCACAAATTGTACAACGACTTGACTAGCAGATTTGTGGTAATGGTGCTTCTGTACTGGCCTTACAATGACTTGAATAGCAGATTTGTGGTTTTGGCTTCTCTTTTCGCCTTAATACAGCAGATTTGTGGTTTTGGCTTCTCTACTGGACGTACAAAGGCAGATTTGTGGTTTTGGCTTCTCCAGAAACCGTACAACAACTTGAAAAGCAGATTTCTGGTTTTGGCTCCTTTTCTGGCCGTACAAAAGAAGATTTGTGGTTTTAGCTTTTCCACAATCCGTACAACGACTTGAATAGCAGATTTGTTGTTTTGGCTTTTTTTCTGGCCGTAAAACAGCAGATTTATGGTTTTGGCTCTCTCCACAAACCGTACAACGACTTGAATAGCAGATTTCTAGTTTTGGCTTCTTTACTGGCCGTACAAGGACTTGAAAAGAGGATTTGTGGTTTTGGCTTTTCCACAATCCGTACAACGACTTGAATAGCAGATTTCTAGTTTTGGCTTCTTTTCTGGCCGTACAAGGACTTAAAACGCAGATTTGTTGTTTTGGCTTCTCCACAAATTGTACAACGACTTGACTAGCAGATTTGTGGTAATGGTGCTTCTGTTCTGGCCTTACAACGACTTGAATAGCAGATTTGTGGTTTTGGCTTCTCTTTTCGCCTTAATACAGCAGATTTGTGGTTTTGGCTTCTCTACTGGACGTACAAAGGCAGATTTGTGGTTTTGGCTTCTCCAGAAACCGTACAACAACTTGAAAAGCAGATTTCTGGTTTTGGCTCCTTTTCTGGCCGTACAAAAGCAGATTTGTGGTTTAAGCTTCTCTTTTCGCCGTAATACAGCAGATTTGTGGTTTTGGCTTCTCTACTGGCCGTACAAAAGCAGATTTGTGGTTTTTGCTTTTCCACAATCCGTACAACGACTTGAATAGCAGATTTGTGGTAATGCTGCTTCTGTTCTGGCCGTACAACGACTTGAATAGCAGATTTGTGGTTTTGGCTTCTCTTTTCGCCGTAATACAGCAGATTTGTGGTTTTGGCTTCTCTAATGGCCGTACAAAAGCAGATTTGTGATTTTGGCTTCTCCAGAAACCGTACAACGACTTGAAAAGCAGATTTCTGGTTTTGGCTCCTTTTCTGGCCGTACAAAAGCAGATTTGTGGTTTTGGCTTTTCCACAATCCGTACAACGTTCTGAATAGCAGATTTCTTGGTTTGGCTTCTTTTCTGGCCGTAAAACAGCAGATTTGTGGTTTTGGCTTCTCCAGAAACCGTACAACGACTTGAAAAGCAGATTTCTGGTTTTGGCTCCTTTTCTGGCCGTACAAAAGCAGATTTGTGGTTTTGGCTTTTCCACAATCCGTACAACGACTTGAATAGCAGATTTCTAGTTTTGGCTTCTTTTCTGGCCGTACATGGACTTAAAACGCAGATTTGATGTTTTGGCTTCTCCACAAACCGTACAACGACTTGACTAGCAGATTTGTGGTAATGGTGCTTCTGTTCTGTCCGTACAACGACTTGAATAGCAGATTTGTGGTTTTGGCTTCTCTTTTCGCCGTAATACAGCAGATTTGTGGTTTTGGCTTCTCTACTGGCCGTACAAAAGCAGATTTGTGGTTTTGGCTTCTCCAGAAGCCGTACAACGACTTGAAAAGCAGATTTCTGGTTTTGGCTCATTTTCTGGCCGTACAAAAGCAGATTTGTGGTTTTGGCTTCTCCACAATCCGTACAACGTCTTGAATAGCAGAATTCTTGTATTGGCTTCTTTTCTGGCCGTAAAACAGCAGATTTGTGGTTTTGGCTTCTCCAGAAACTGTACAACGACTTGAAAAGCAGATTTCTGGTTTTGGCTCCTTTTCTGGCCGTACGAAAGCAGATTTGTGGTTTTGGTTTTTCCACAATCCGTACAACGACTTGAATAGCAGATTTCTAGTTTTGGCTTCTTTTCTGGCCGTACAAGGACTTAAAACGCAGATTTGTTGTTTTGGCTTCTCCACAAACCGTACAACGACTTGACTAGCAGATTTGTGGTAATGGTGCTTCTGTTCTGGCCGTACAACGACTTGAATAGCAGATTTGTGGTTTTGGCTTCTCTTTTCGCCGTAATACAGCAGATTTGTGGTTTTGGCTTCCTCTACTGGCCGTACAAAAGCAGATTTGTGGTTTTGGCTTCTCCAGAAACCGTACAACGACTTGAAAAGCAGATTTCTTGTTTTGGCTTCTTTTCTGGCCGTAAAACAGCAGATTTGTTGTTTTGGCTTCTCTATTGGCCGTACAAAAGCAGATTTGTGGTTTTGGCTTCTCCACAATCCGTACAACGTCTTGAATAGCAGATTTCTGGTTTTGGCTCCTTTTCTGGCCGTACAAAAGCAGATTTGTGGTTTTGGCTTTTCCACAATCCGTACAACGACTTGAATAGCAGATTTCTAGTTTTGGCTTCTTTTCTGGCCGTACAAGGACTTAAAACGCAGATTTGTTGTTTTGGCTTCTCCACAAATTGTACAACGACTTGACTAGCAGATTTGTGGTAATGGTGCTTCTGTACTGGCCTTACAATGACTTGAATAGCAGATTTGTGGTTTTGGCTTCTCTTTTCGCCTTAATACAGCAGATTTGTGGTTTTGGCTTCTCTACTGGACGTACAAAGGCAGATTTGTGGTTTTGGCTTCTCCAGAAACCGTACAACAACTTGAAAAGCAGATTTCTGGTTTTGGCTCCTTTTCTGGCCGTACAAAAGAAGATTTGTGGTTTTAGCTTTTCCACAATCCGTACAACGACTTGAATAGCAGATTTGTTGTTTTGGCTTTTTTTCTGGCCGTAAAACAGCAGATTTATGGTTTTGGCTCTCTCCACAAACCGTACAACGACTTGAATAGCAGATTTCTAGTTTTGGCTTCTTTACTGGCCGTACAAGGACTTGAAAAGAGGATTTGTGGTTTTGGCTTTTCCACAATCCGTACAACGACTTGAATAGCAGATTTCTAGTTTTGGCTTCTTTTCTGGCCGTACAAGGACTTAAAACGCAGATTTGTTGTTTTGGCTTCTCCACAAATTGTACAACGACTTGACTAGCAGATTTGTGGTAATGGTGCTTCTGTTCTGGCCTTACAACGACTTGAATAGCAGATTTGTGGTTTTGGCTTCTCTTTTCGCCTTAATACAGCAGATTTGTGGTTTTGGCTTCTCTACTGGACGTACAAAGGCAGATTTGTGGTTTTGGCTTCTCCAGAAACCGTACAACAACTTGAAAAGCAGATTTCTGGTTTTGGCTCCTTTTCTGGCCGTACAAAAGCAGATTTGTGGTTTAAGCTTCTCTTTTCGCCGTAATACAGCAGATTTGTGGTTTTGGCTTCTCTACTGGCCGTACAAAAGCAGATTTGTGGTTTTTGCTTTTCCACAATCCGTACAACGACTTGAATAGCAGATTTGTGGTAATGCTGCTTCTGTTCTGGCCGTACAACGACTTGAATAGCAGATTTGTGGTTTTGGCTTCTCTTTTCGCCGTAATACAGCAGATTTGTGGTTTTGGCTTCTCTAATGGCCGTACAAAAGCAGATTTGTGATTTTGGCTTCTCCAGAAACCGTACAACGACTTGAAAAGCAGATTTCTGGTTTTGGCTCCTTTTCTGGCCGTACAAAAGCAGATTTGTGGTTTTGGCTTTTCCACAATCCGTACAACGTTCTGAATAGCAGATTTCTTGGTTTGGCTTCTTTTCTGGCCGTAAAACAGCAGATTTGTGGTTTTGGCTTCTCCAGAAACCGTACAACGACTTGAAAAGCAGATTTCTGGTTTTGGCTCCTTTTCTGGCCTTACAAAAGCAGATTTGTGGTTTTGGCTTTTCCACAATCCGTACAACGACTTGAATAGCAGATTTCTAGTTTTGGCTTCTTTTCTGGCCGTACATGGACTTAAAACGCAGATTTGATGTTTTGGCTTCTCCACAAACCGTACAACGACTTGACTAGCAGATTTGTGGTAATGGTGCTTCTGTTCTGTCCGTACAACGACTTGAATAGCAGATTTGTGGTTTTGGCTTCTCTTTTCGCCGTAATACAGCAGATTTGTGGTTTTGGCTTCTCTACTGGCCGTACAAAAGCAGATTTGTGGTTTTGGCTTCTCCAGAAGCCGTACAACGACTTGAAAAGCAGATTTCTGGTTTTGGCTCATTTTCTGGCCGTACAAAAGCAGATTTGTGGTTTTGGCTTCTCCACAATCCGTACAACGTCTTGAATAGCAGAATTCTTGTATTGGCTTCTTTTCTGGCCGTAAAACAGCAGATTTGTGGTTTTGGCTTCTCCAGAAACTGTACAACGACTTGAAAAGCAGATTTCTGGTTTTGGCTCCTTTTCTGGCCGTACAAAAGCAGATTTGTGGTTTTGGTTTTTCCACAATCCGTACAACGACTTGAATAGCAGATTTCTAGTTTTGGCTTCTTTTCTGGCCGTACAAGGACTTAAAACGCAGATTTGTTGTTTTGGCTTCTCCACAAACCGTACAACGACTTGACTAGCAGATTTGTGGTAATGGTGCTTCTGTTCTGGCCGTACAACGACTTGAATAGCAGATTTGTGGTTTTGGCTTCTCTTTTCGCCGTAATACAGCAGATTTGTGGTTTTGGCTTCCTCTACTGGCCGTACAAAAGCAGATTTGTGGTTTTGGCTTCTCCAGAAACCGTACAACGACTTGAAAAGCAGATTTCTTGTTTTGGCTTCTTTTCTGGCCGTAAAACAGCAGATTTGTTGTTTTGGCTTCTCTATTGGCCGTACAAAAGCAGATTTGTGGTTTTGGCTTCTCCACAATCCGTACAACGTCTTGAATAGCAGATTTCTGGTTTTGGCTCCTTTTCTGGCCGTACAAAAGCAGATTTGTGGTTTTGGCTTTTCCACAATCCGTACAACGACTTGAATAGCAGATTTCTAGTTTTGGCTTCTTTTCTGGCCGTACAAGGACTTAAAACGCAGATTTGTTGTTTTGGCTTCTCCACAAATTGTACAACGACTTGACTAGCAGATTTGTGGTAATGGTGCTTCTGTACTGGCCTTACAATGACTTGAATAGCAGATTTGTGGTTTTGGCTTCTCTTTTCGCCTTAATACAGCAGATTTGTGGTTTTGGCTTCTCTACTGGACGTACAAAGGCAGATTTGTGGTTTTGGCTTCTCCAGAAACCGTACAACAACTTGAAAAGCAGATTTCTGGTTTTGGCTCCTTTTCTGGCCGTACAAAAGAAGATTTGTGGTTTTAGCTTTTCCACAATCCGTACAACGACTTGAATAGCAGATTTCTTGTTTTGGCTTTTTTTCTGGCCGTAAAACAGCAGATTTATGGTTTTGGCTCTCTCCACAAACCGTACAACGACTTGAATAGCAGATTTCTAGTTTTGGCTTCTTTACTGGCCGTACAAGGACTTAAAAAGCAGATTTGCTGTTTTGGCTTCTCCACAAACCGTACAACGACTTGACTAGCAGATTTGTGGTAATGGTGCTTCTGTACTGGCCTTACAACGACTTGAATAGCAGATTTGTGGTTTTAGCTTCTCTTTTCGCCTTAATACAGCAGATTTGTGGTTTTGGCTTCTCTACTGGACGTACAAAGGCAGATTTGTGGTTTTGGCTTGTCCAGAAACCGTACAACAACTTGAAAAGCAGATTTCTGGTTTTGGCTCCTTTTCTGGCCGTACAAAAGCAGATTTGTGGTTTTAGCTTTTCCACAATCCGTACAACGACTTGAATAGCAGATTTCTTGTTTTGGCTTTTTTTCTGGCCGTAAAACAGCAGATTTATGGTTTTGGCTCTCTCCACAAACCGTACAACGACTTGACTAGCAGATTTGTGGTAATGCTGCTTCTGTTCTGGCCGTACAACGACTTGAATAGCAGATTTGTGGTTTTAGCTTCTATTTTCGCCGTAATACAGCAGATTTGTGGTTTTGGCTTCTCTACTGGCCGTACAAAAGCAGATTTGTGGTTTTGGCTTCTCCAGAAACCGTACAACGACTTAAAAAGCAGATTTCTAGTTTTGGCTCCTTTTCTGGCCGTACAAAAGCAGATTTGTGGTTTTGGCTTTTCCACAATCCGTACAACGTCTTGAATAGCAGATTTCTTGTTTTGGCTTCTTTTCTGGCCGTAAAACAGCAGATTTGTGGTTTTGGTTTTTCCACAATCCGTACAACGACTTCATTAGCAGATTTCTAGTTTTGGCTTCTTTTCTGGCCGTACAAGGACTTAAAACGCAGATTTGTAGTTTTGGCTTCTCCACAAACCGTACAACGACTTGACTAGCAGATTTGTGGTAATGGTGCTTCTGTTCTGGCCGTACAACGACTTGAATAGCAGATTTGTGGTTTTGGCTTCTCTTTTCTCCGTAATACAGCAGATTTGTGGTTTTGGCTTCTCTACTGGCCGTACAAAAGCAGATTTGTGGTTTTAGCTTTTCCACAATCCGTACAACGACTTGAATAGCAGATTTGTGGTAATGCTGCTTCTGTTCTGGCCGTACAACGACTTGAATAGCAGATTTGTGGTTTTGGCTTCTCTTTTCGCCGTAATACAGCAGATTTGTGGTTTTGGCTTCTCTAATGGCCGTACAAAAGCAGATTTGTGGTTTTGGCTTCTCCAGAAACCGTACAACGACTTGAAAAGCAGATTTCTGGTTTTGGCTCCTTTTCTAGCCGTACAAAAGCAGATTTGTGGTTTTGGCTTTTCCACAATCCGTACAACGTTCTGAATAGCAGATTTCTTGTTTTGGCTTCTTTTCTGGCCGTAAAACAGCAGATTTGTGGTTTTGGCTTCTCCAGAAACCGTACAACGACTTGAAAAGCAGATTTCTGGTTTTGGCTCCTTTTCTGGCCGTACAAAAGCAGATTTGTGGTTTTGGCTTTTCCACAATCCGTACAACGACTTGAATAGCAGATTTCTAGTTTTGGCTTCTTTTCTGGCCGTACATGGACTTAAAACGCAGATTTGATGTTTTGGCTTCTCCACAAACCGTACAACGACTTGACTAGCAGATTTGTGGTAATGGTGCTTCTGTTCTGGCCGTACAACGATTTGAATAGCAGATTTGTGGTTTTGGCTTCTCTTTTCGCCGTAATACAGCAGATTTTTGGTTTTGGCTTCTCTACTGGCCGTACAAAAGCAGATTTGTGGTTTTGGCTTCTCCAGAAACCGAATAACGACTTGAAAAGCAGATTTCTGGTTTTGGCTCCTTTTCTGGCCGTACAAAAGCAGATTTGTGGTTTTGGCTTTTCCACAATCCGTACAACGTCTTGAATAGCAGATTTCTTGTATTGGCTTCTTTTCTGGCCGTAAAACAGCAGATTTGTGGTTTTGGCTTCTCCAGAAACTGTACAACGACTTGAAAAGCAGATTTCTGGTTTTGGCTCCTTTTCTGGCCGTACGAAAGCAGATTTGTGGTTTTGGTTTTTCCACAATCCGTACAACGACTTGAATAGCAGATTTCTAGTTTTGGCTTCTTTTCTGGCCGTACAAGGACTTAAAACGCAGATTTGTTGTTTTGGCTTCTCCACAAACCGTACAACGACTTGACTAGCAGATTTGTGGTAATGGTGCTTCTGTTCTGGCCGTACAACGACTTGAATAGCAGATTTGTGGTTTTGGCTTCTCTTTTCGCCGTAATACAGCAGATTTGTGGTTTTGGCTTCTCTACTGGCCGTACAAAAGCAGATTTGTGGTTTTGGCTTCTCCAGAAACCGTACAACGACTTGAAAAGCAGATTTCTTGTTTTGGCTTCTTTTCTGGCCGTAAAACAGCAGATTTGTTGTTTTGGCTTCTCTACTGGCCGTACAAAAGCAGATTTGTGGTTTTGGCGTTTCCACAGTCCGTACAACGACTTGAATAGCAGATTTCTTGTTTTGGCTCCTTTTCTGGCCGTACAACGACTTGAAAAGAGGATTTGTGGTTTTGGCTTTTCCACAATCCGTACAACGACTTGAATAGCAGATTTCTAGTTTTGGCTTCTTTTCTGGCCGTACAAGGACTTAAAACGCAGATTTGTTGTTTTGGCTTCTCCACAAATTGTACAACGACTTGACTAGCAGATTTGTGGTAATGGTGCTTCTGTTCTGGCCTTACAACGACTTGAATAGCAGATTTGTGGTTTTGGCTTCTCTTTTCGCCTTAATACAGCAGATTTGTGGTTTTGGCTTCTCTACTGGACGTACAAAGGCAGATTTGTGGTTTTGGCTTCTCCAGAAACCGTACAACAACTTGAAAAGCAGATTTCTGGTTTTGGCTCCTTTTCTGGCCGTACAAAAGCAGATTTGTGGTTTTGGCTTTTCCACAATCCGTACAACGTTTTGAATAGCAGATTTCTTGTTTTGGCTTCTTTTCTGGCCGTAAAACAGCAGATTTGTGGTTTTGGCTTCTCCAGAAACCGTACAACGACTTGAAAAGCAGATTTCTGGTTTTGGCTCCTTTTCTGGCCGTACAAAAGCAGATTTGTGGTTTTGGCTTTTCCAGAATATGTACAAAGACTTGAATAGCAGATTTCTAGTTTTGGCTTCTTTTCTGGCCGTACATGGACTTAAAACGCAGATTTGATGTTTTGGCTTCTCCACAAACCGTACAACGTCTTGACTAGCAGATTTGTGGTAATGGTGCTTCTGTTCTGGCCGTACAACGACTTGAATAGCAGATTTGTGGTTTTGGCTTCTCTTTTCGCCGTAATACAGCAGATTTGTGGTTTTGGCTTCTCTACTGGCCGTACAAAAGCAGATTTGTGGTTTTGGCTTCTCCAGAAACCGTACAACGACTTGAAAAGCAGATTTCTGGTTTTGGCTCCTTTTCTGACCGTACAAAAGCAAATTTGTGGTTTTGGCTTTTCCACAATCCGTACAACGTCTTGAATAGCAGATTTCTTGTATTGGCTTCTTTTCTGGCCGTAAAACAGCAGATTTGTGGTTTTGGCTTCTCCAGAAACTGTACAACGACTTGAAAAGCAGATTTCTGGTTTTGGCTCCTTTTCTGGCCGTACAAAAGCAGATTTGTGGTTTTGGCTTTTCCACAATCCGTACAACGACTTGAATAGCAGATTTCTAGTTTTGGCTTCTTTTCTGGCCGTACAAGGACTTAAAACGCAGATTTGTTGTTTTGGCTTCTCCACAAATTGTACAACGACTTGACTAGCAGATTTGTGGTAATGGTGCTTCTGTTCTGGCCTTACAACGACTTGAATAGCAGATTTGTGGTTTTGGCTTCTCTTTTCGCCTTAATACAGCAGATTTGTGGTTTTGGCTTCTCTACTGGACGTACAAAGGCAGATTTGTGGTTTTGGCTTCTCCAGAAACCGTACAACAACTTGAAAAGCAGATTTCTGGTTTTGGCTCCTTTTCTGGCCGTACAAAAGCAGATTTGTGGTTTTGGCTTTTCCACAATCCGTACAACGTTCTGAATAGCTTCTGTTCTGGCCGTACAACGACTTGAATAGCAGATTTGTGGTTTTGGCTTCTCTTTTCGCCGTAATACAGCAGATTTGTGGTTTTGGCTTCTCTACTGGCCGTACAAAAGCAGATTTGTGGTTTTGGCTTCTCCAGAAACCGTACAACGACTTGAAAAGCAGATTTCTGGTTTTGGCTCCTTTTCTGACCGTACAAAAGCAGATTTGTGGTTTTGGCTTTTCCACAATCCGTACAACGTCTTGAATAGCAGATTTCTTGTATTGGCTTCTTTTCTGGCCGTAAAACAGCAGATTTGTGGTTTTGGCTTCTCCAGAAACTGTACAACGACTTGAAAAGCAGATTTCTGGTTTTGGCTCCTTTTCTGGCCGTACAAAAGCAGATTTGTGGTTTTGGCTTTTCCACAATCCGTACAACGACTTGAATAGCAGATTTCTAGTTTTGGCTTCTTTTCTGGCCGTACAAGGACTTAAAACGCAGATTTGTTGTTTTGGCTTCTCCACAAATTGTACAACGACTTGACTAGCAGATTTGTGGTAATGGTGCTTCTGTTCTGGCCTTACAACGACTTGAATAGCAGATTTGTGGTTTTGGCTTCTCTTTTCGCCTTAATACAGCAGATTTGTGGTTTTGGCTTCTCTACTGGACGTACAAAGGCAGATTTGTGGTTTTGGCTTCTCCAGAAACCGTACAACAACTTGAAAAGCAGATTTCTGGTTTTGGCTCCTTTTCTGGCCGTACAAAAGCAGATTTGTGGTTTTGGCTTTTCCACAATCCGTACAACGTTCTGAATAGCAGATTTCTTGTTTTGGCTTCTTTTCTGGCCGTAAAACAGCAGATTTGTGGTTTTGGCTTCTCCAGAAACCGTACAACGACTTGAAAAGCAGATTTCTGGTTTTGGCTCCTTTTCTGGCCGTACAAAAGCAGATTTGTGGTTTTGGCTTTTCCAGAATATGTACAAAGACTTGAATAGCAGATTTCTAGTTTTGGCTTCTTTTCTGGCCGTACATGGACTTAAAACGCAGATTTGATGTTTTGGCTTCTCCACAAACCGTACAACGTCTTGACTAGCAGATTTGTGGTAATGGTGCTTCTGTTCTGGCCGTACAACGACTTGAATAGCAGATTTGTGGTTTTGGCTTCTCTTTTCGCCGTAATACAGCAGATTTGTGGTTTTGGCTTCTCTACTGGCCGTACAAAAGCAGATTTGTGGTTTTGGCTTCTCCAGAAACCGTACAACGACTTGAAAAGCAGATTTCTGGTTTTGGCTTCTTTTCTGACCGTACAAAAGCAGATTTGTGGTTTTGGCTTTTCCACAATCCGTACAACGTCTTGAATAGCAGATTTCTTGTATTGGCTTCTTTTCTGGCCGTAAAACAGCAGATTTGTGGTTTTGGCTTCTCCAGAAACTGTACAACGACTTGAAAAGCAGATTTCTGGTTTTGGCTCCTTTTCTGGCCGTACAAAAGCAGATTTGTGGTTTAAGCTTCTCTTTTCGCCGTAATACAGCAGATTTGTGGTTTTGGCTTCTCTACTGGCCGTACAAAAGCAGATTTGTGGTTTTAGCTTTTCCACAATCCGTACAACGACTTGAATAGCAGATTTGTGGTAATGCTGCTTCTGTTCTGGCCGTACAACGACTTGAATAGCAGATTTGTGGTTTTGGCTTCTCTTTTCGCCGTAATACAGCAGATTTGTGGTATTGGCTTCTCTAATGGCCGTACAAAAGCAGATTTGTGATTTTGGCTTCTCCAGAAACCGTACAACGACTTGAAAAGCAGATTTCTGGTTTTGGCTCCTTTTCTGGCCGTACAAAAGCAGATTTGTGGTTTTGGCTTTTCCACAATCCGTACAACGTTCTGAATAGCAGATTTCTTGGTTTGGCTTCTTTTCTGGCCGTAAAACAGCAGATTTGTGGTTTTGGCTTCTCCAGAAACCGTACAACGACTTGAAAAGCAGATTTCTGGTTTTGGCTCCTTTTCTGGCCGTACAAAAGCAGATTTGTGGTTTTGGCTTTTCCACAATCCGTACAACGACTTGAATAGCAGATTTCTAGTTTTGGCTTCTTTTCTGGCCGTACATGGACTTAAAACGCAGATTTGATGTTTTGGCTTCTCCACAAACCGTACAACGTCTTGACTAGCAGATTTGTGGTAATGGTGCTTCTGTTCTGTCCGTACAACGACTTGAATAGCAGATTTGTGGTTTTGGCTTCTCTTTTCGCCGTAATACAGCAGATTTGTGGTTTTGGCTTCTCTACTGGCCGTACAAAAGCAGATTTGTGGTTTTGGCTTCTCCAGAAACCGTACAACGACTTGAAAAGCAGATTTCTGGTTTTGGCTCCTTTTCTAGCCGTACAAAAGCAGATTTGTGGTTTTGGCTTTTCCACAATCCGTACAACGTTCTGAATAGCAGATTTCTTGTTTTGGCTTCTTTTCTGGCCGTAAAACAGCAGATTTGTGGTTTTGGCTTCTCCAGAAACCGTACAACGACTTGAAAAGCAGATTTCTGGTTTTGGCTCCTTTTCTGGCCGTACAAAAGCAGATTTGTGGTTTTGGCTTTTCCACAATCCGTACAACGACTTGAATAGCAGATTTCTAGTTTTGGCTTCTTTTCTGGCCGTACATGGACTTAAAACGCAGATTTGATGTTTTGGCTTCTCCACAAACCGTACAACGACTTGACTAGCAGATTTGTGGTAATGGTGCTTCTGTTCTGGCCGTACAACGATTTGAATAGCAGATTTGTGGTTTTGGCTTCTCTTTTCGCCGTAATACAGCAGATTTTTGGTTTTGGCTTCTCTACTGGCCGTACAAAAGCAGATTTGTGGTTTTGGCTTCTCCAGAAACCGAATAACGACTTGAAAAGCAGATTTCTGGTTTTGGCTCCTTTTCTGGCCGTACAAAAGCAGATTTGTGGTTTTGGCTTTTCCACAATCCGTACAACGTCTTGAATAGCAGATTTCTTGTATTGGCTTCTTTTCTGGCCGTAAAACAGCAGATTTGTGGTTTTGGCTTCTCCAGAAACTGTACAACGACTTGAAAAGCAGATTTCTGGTTTTGGCTCCTTTTCTGGCCGTACGAAAGCAGATTTGTGGTTTTGGTTTTTCCACAATCCGTACAACGACTTGAATAGCAGATTTCTAGTTTTGGCTTCTTTTCTGGCCGTACAAGGACTTAAAACGCAGATTTGTTGTTTTGGCTTCTCCACAAACCGTACAACGACTTGACTAGCAGATTTGTGGTAATGGTGCTTCTGTTCTGGCCGTACAACGACTTGAATAGCAGATTTGTGGTTTTGGCTTCTCTTTTCGCCGTAATACAGCAGATTTGTGGTTTTGGCTTCTCTACTGGCCGTACAAAAGCAGATTTGTGGTTTTGGCTTCTCCAGAAACCGTACAACGACTTGAAAAGCAGATTTCTTGTTTTGGCTTCTTTTCTGGCCGTAAAACAGCAGATTTGTTGTTTTGGCTTCTCTACTGGCCGTACAAAAGCAGATTTGTGGTTTTGGCGTTTCCACAGTCCGTACAACGACTTGAATAGCAGATTTCTTGTTTTGGCTCCTTTTCTGGCCGTACAACGACTTGAAAAGAGGATTTGTGGTTTTGGCTTTTCCACAATCCGTACAACGACTTGAATAGCAGATTTCTAGTTTTGGCTTCTTTTCTGGCCGTACAAGGACTTAAAACGCAGATTTGTTGTTTTGGCTTCTCCACAAATTGTACAACGACTTGACTAGCAGATTTGTGGTAATGGTGCTTCTGTTCTGGCCTTACAACGACTTGAATAGCAGATTTGTGGTTTTGGCTTCTCTTTTCGCCTTAATACAGCAGATTTGTGGTTTTGGCTTCTCTACTGGACGTACAAAGGCAGATTTGTGGTTTTGGCTTCTCCAGAAACCGTACAACAACTTGAAAAGCAGATTTCTGGTTTTGGCTCCTTTTCTGGCCGTACAAAAGCAGATTTGTGGTTTTGGCTTTTCCACAATCCGTACAACGTTTTGAATAGCAGATTTCTTGTTTTGGCTTCTTTTCTGGCCGTAAAACAGCAGATTTGTGGTTTTGGCTTCTCCAGAAACCGTACAACGACTTGAAAAGCAGATTTCTAGTTTTGGCTCCTTTTCTGGCCGTACAAAAGCAGATTTGTGGTTTTGGCTTTTCCAGAATATGTACAAAGACTTGAATAGCAGATTTCTAGTTTTGGCTTCTTTTCTGGCCGTACATGGACTTAAAACGCAGATTTGATGTTTTGGCTTCTCCACAAACCGTACAACGTCTTGACTAGCAGATTTGTGGTAATGGTGCTTCTGTTCTGGCCGTACAACGACTTGAATAGCAGATTTGTGGTTTTGGCTTCTCTTTTCGCCGTAATACAGCAGATTTGTGGTTTTGGCTTCTCTACTGGCCGTACAAAAGCAGATTTGTGGTTTTGGCTTCTCCAGAAACCGTACAACGACTTGAAAAGCAGATTTCTGGTTTTGGCTCCTTTTCTGACCGTACAAAAGCAAATTTGTGGTTTTGGCTTTTCCACAATCCGTACAACGTCTTGAATAGCAGATTTCTTGTATTGGCTTCTTTTCTGGCCGTAAAACAGCAGATTTGTGGTTTTGGCTTCTCCAGAAACTGTACAACGACTTGAAAAGCAGATTTCTGGTTTTGGCTCCTTTTCTGGCCGTACAAAAGCAGATTTGTGGTTTTGGCTTTTCCACAATCCGTACAACGACTTGAATAGCAGATTTCTAGTTTTGGCTTCTTTTCTGGCCGTACAAGGACTTAAAACGCAGATTTGTTGTTTTGGCTTCTCCACAAATTGTACAACGACTTGACTAGCAGATTTGTGGTAATGGTGCTTCTGTTCTGGCCTTACAACGACTTGAATAGCAGATTTGTGGTTTTGGCTTCTCTTTTCGCCTTAATACAGCAGATTTGTGGTTTTGGCTTCTCTACTGGACGTACAAAGGCAGATTTGTGGTTTTGGCTTCTCCAGAAACCGTACAACAACTTGAAAAGCAGATTTCTGGTTTTGGCTCCTTTTCTGGCCGTACAAAAGCAGATTTGTGGTTTTGGCTTTTCCACAATCCGTACAACGTTCTGAATAGCTTCTGTTCTGGCCGTACAACGACTTGAATAGCAGATTTGTGGTTTTGGCTTCTCTTTTCGCCGTAATACAGCAGATTTGTGGTTTTGGCTTCTCTACTGGCCGTACAAAAGCAGATTTGTGGTTTTGGCTTCTCCAGAAACCGTACAACGACTTGAAAAGCAGATTTCTGGTTTTGGCTCCTTTTCTGACCGTACAAAAGCAGATTTGTGGTTTTGGCTTTTCCACAATCCGTACAACGTCTTGAATAGCAGATTTCTTGTATTGGCTTCTTTTCTGGCCGTAAAACAGCAGATTTGTGGTTTTGGCTTCTCCAGAAACTGTACAACGACTTGAAAAGCAGATTTCTGGTTTTGGCTCCTTTTCTGGCCGTACAAAAGCAGATTTGTGGTTTTGGCTTTTCCACAATCCGTACAACGACTTGAATAGCAGATTTCTAGTTTTGGCTTCTTTTCTGGCCGTACAAGGACTTAAAACGCAGATTTGTTGTTTTGGCTTCTCCACAAATTGTACAACGACTTGACTAGCAGATTTGTGGTAATGGTGCTTCTGTTCTGGCCTTACAACGACTTGAATAGCAGATTTGTGGTTTTGGCTTCTCTTTTCGCCTTAATACAGCAGATTTGTGGTTTTGGCTTCTCTACTGGACGTACAAAGGCAGATTTGTGGTTTTGGCTTCTCCAGAAACCGTACAACAACTTGAAAAGCAGATTTCTGGTTTTGGCTCCTTTTCTGGCCGTACAAAAGCAGATTTGTGGTTTTGGCTTTTCCACAATCCGTACAACGTTCTGAATAGCAGATTTCTTGTTTTGGCTTCTTTTCTGGCCGTAAAACAGCAGATTTGTGGTTTTGGCTTCTCCAGAAACCGTACAACGACTTGAAAAGCAGATTTCTGGTTTTGGCTCCTTTTCTGGCCGTACAAAAGCAGATTTGTGGTTTTGGCTTTTCCAGAATATGTACAAAGACTTGAATAGCAGATTTCTAGTTTTGGCTTCTTTTCTGGCCGTACATGGACTTAAAACGCAGATTTGATGTTTTGGCTTCTCCACAAACCGTACAACGTCTTGACTAGCAGATTTGTGGTAATGGTGCTTCTGTTCTGGCCGTACAACGACTTGAATAGCAGATTTGTGGTTTTGGCTTCTCTTTTCGCCGTAATACAGCAGATTTGTGGTTTTGGCTTCTCTACTGGCCGTACAAAAGCAGATTTGTGGTTTTGGCTTCTCCAGAAACCGTACAACGACTTGAAAAGCAGATTTCTGGTTTTGGCTTCTTTTCTGACCGTACAAAAGCAGATTTGTGGTTTTGGCTTTTCCACAATCCGTACAACGTCTTGAATAGCAGATTTCTTGTATTGGCTTCTTTTCTGGCCGTAAAACAGCAGATTTGTGGTTTTGGCTTCTCCAGAAACTGTACAACGACTTGAAAAGCAGATTTCTGGTTTTGGCTCCTTTTCTGGCCGTACAAAAGCAGATTTGTGGTTTAAGCTTCTCTTTTCGCCGTAATACAGCAGATTTGTGGTTTTGGCTTCTCTACTGGCCGTACAAAAGCAGATTTGTGGTTTTAGCTTTTCCACAATCCGTACAACGACTTGAATAGCAGATTTGTGGTAATGCTGCTTCTGTTCTGGCCGTACAACGACTTGAATAGCAGATTTGTGGTTTTGGCTTCTCTTTTCGCCGTAATACAGCAGATTTGTGGTATTGGCTTCTCTAATGGCCGTACAAAAGCAGATTTGTGATTTTGGCTTCTCCAGAAACCGTACAACGACTTGAAAAGCAGATTTCTGGTTTTGGCTCCTTTTCTGGCCGTACAAAAGCAGATTTGTGGTTTTGGCTTTTCCACAATCCGTACAACGTTCTGAATAGCAGATTTCTTGGTTTGGCTTCTTTTCTGGCCGTAAAACAGCAGATTTGTGGTTTTGGCTTCTCCAGAAACCGTACAACGACTTGAAAAGCAGATTTCTGGTTTTGGCTCCTTTTCTGGCCGTACAAAAGCAGATTTGTGGTTTTGGCTTTTCCACAATCCGTACAACGACTTGAATAGCAGATTTCTAGTTTTGGCTTCTTTTCTGGCCGTACATGGACTTAAAACGCAGATTTGATGTTTTGGCTTCTCCACAAACCGTACAACGTCTTGACTAGCAGATTTGTGGTAATGGTGCTTCTGTTCTGTCCGTACAACGACTTGAATAGCAGATTTGTGGTTTTGGCTTCTCTTTTCGCCGTAATACAGCAGATTTGTGGTTTTGGCTTCTCTACTGGCCGTACAAAAGCAGATTTGTGGTTTTGGCTTCTCCAGAAGCCGTACAACGACTTGAAAAGCAGATTTCTGGTTTTGGCTCATTTTCTGGCCGTACAAAAGCAGATTTGTGGTTTTGGCTTCTCCACAATCCGTACAACGTCTTGAATAGCAGAATTCTTGTATTGGCTTCTTTTCTGGCCGTAAAACAGCAGATTTGTGGTTTTGGCTTCTCCAGAAACTGTACAACGACTTGAAAAGCAGATTTCTGGTTTTGGCTCCTTTTCTGGCCGTACAAAAGCAGATTTGTGGTTTTGGTTTTTCCACAATCCGTACAACGACTTGAATAGCAGATTTCTAGTTTTGGCTTCTTTTCTGGCCGTACAAGGACTTAAAACGCAGATTTGTTGTTTTGGCTTCTCCACAAACCGTACAACGACTTGACTAGCAGATTTGTGGTAATGGTGCTTCTGTTCTGGCCGTACAACGACTTGAATAGCAGATTTGTGGTTTTGGCTTCTCTTTTCGCCGTAATACAGCAGATTTGTGGTTTTGGCTTCCTCTACTGGCCGTACAAAAGCAGATTTGTGGTTTTGGCTTCTCCAGAAACCGTACAACGACTTGAAAAGCAGATTTCTTGTTTTGGCTTCTTTTCTGGCCGTAAAACAGCAGATTTGTTGTTTTGGCTTCTCTATTGGCCGTACAAAAGCAGATTTGTGGTTTTGGCTTCTCCACAATCCGTACAACGTCTTGAATAGCAGATTTCTGGTTTTGGCTCCTTTTCTGGCCGTACAAAAGCAGATTTGTGGTTTTGGCTTTTCCACAATCCGTACAACGACTTGAATAGCAGATTTCTAGTTTTGGCTTCTTTTCTGGCCGTACAAGGACTTAAAACGCAGATTTGTTGTTTTGGCTTCTCCACAAATTGTACAACGACTTGACTAGCAGATTTGTGGTAATGGTGCTTCTGTACTGGCCTTACAACGACTTGAATAGCAGATTTGTGGTTTTGGCTTCTCTTTTCGCCTTAATACAGCAGATTTGTGGTTTTGGCTTCTCTACTGGACGTACAAAGGCAGATTTGTGGTTTTGGCTTCTCCAGAAACCGTACAACAACTTGAAAAGCAGATTTCTGGTTTTGGCTCCTTTTCTGGCCGTACAAAAGAAGATTTGTGGTTTTAGCTTTTCCACAATCCGTACAACGACTTGAATAGCAGATTTCTTGTTTTGGCTTTTTTTCTGGCCGTAAAACAGCAGATTTATGGTTTTGGCTCTCTCCACAAACCGTACAACGACTTGAATAGCAGATTTCTAGTTTTGGCTTCTTTACTGGCCGTACAAGGACTTAAAAAGCAGATTTGCTGTTTTGGCTTCTCCACAAACCGTACAACGACTTGACTAGCAGATTTGTGGTAATGCTGCTTCTGTTCTGGCCGTACAACGACTTGAATAGCAGATTTGTGGTTTTGGCTTCTATTTTCGCCGTAATACAGCAGATTTGTGGTTTTGGCTTCTCTACTGGCCGTACAAAAGCAGATTTGTGGTTTTGGCTTCTCCAGAAACCGTACAACGACTTAAAAAGCAGATTTCCAGTTTTGGCTCCTTTTCTGGCCGTACAAAAGCAGATTTGTGGTTTTGGCTTTTCCACAATCCGTACAACGTCTTGAATAGCAGATTTCTTGTTTTGGCTTCTTTTCTGGCCGTAAAACAGCAGATTTGTGGTTTTGGTTTTTCCACAATCCGTACAACGACTTCAATACCAGATTTTTAGTTTTGGCTTCTTTTCTGGCCGTACAAGGACTTAAAACGCAGATTTGTAGTTTTGGCTTCTCCACAAACCGTACAACGACTTGACTAGCAGATTTGTGGTAATGGTGCTTCTGTTCTGGCCGTACAACGACTTGAATAGCAGATTTGTGGTTTTGGCTTCTCTTTTCTCCGTAATACAGCAGATTTGTGGTTTTGGCTTCTCTACTGGCCGTACAAAAGCAGATTTGTGGTTTTAGCTTTTCCACAATCCGTACAACGACTTGAATAGCAGATTTGTGGTAATGCTGCTTCTGTTCTGGCCGTACAACGACTTGAATAGCAGATTTGTGGTTTTGGCTTCTCTTTTCGCCGTAATACAGCAGATTTGTGGTTTTGGCTTCTCTAATGGCCGTACAAAAGCAGATTTGTGGTTTTGGCTTCTCCAGAAACCGTACAACGACTTGAAAAGCAGATTTCTGGTTTTGGCTCCTTTTCTAGCCGTACAAAAGCAGATTTGTGGTTTTGGCTTTTCCACAATCCGTACAACGTTCTGAATAGCAGATTTCTTGTTTTGGCTTCTTTTCTGGCCGTAAAACAGCAGATTTGTGGTTTTGGCTTCTCCAGAAACCGTACAACGACTTGAAAAGCAGATTTCTGGTTTTGGCTCCTTTTCTGGCCGTACAAAAGCAGATTTGTGGTTTTGGCTTTTCCACAATCCGTACAACGACTTGAATAGCAGATTTCTAGTTTTGGCTTCTTTTCTGGCCGTACATGGACTTAAAACGCAGATTTGATGTTTTGGCTTCTCCACAAACCGTACAACGACTTGACTAGCAGATTTGTGGTAATGGTGCTTCTGTTCTGGCCGTACAACGACTTGAATAGCAGATTTGTGGTTTTGGCTTCTCTTTTCGCCGTAATACAGCAGATTTGTGGTTTTGGCTTCTCTACTGGCCGTACAAAAGCAGATTTGTGGTTTTGGCTTCTCCAGAAACCGAATAACGACTTGAAAAGCAGATTTCTGGTTTTGGCTCCTTTTCTGGCCGTACAAAAGCAGATTTGTGGTTTTGGCTTTTCCACAATCCGTACAACGTCTTGAATAGCAGATTTCTTGTATTGGCTTCTTTTCTGGCCGTAAAACAGCAGATTTGTGGTTTTGGCTTCTCCAGAAACCGTACAACGACTTGAAAAGCAGATTTCTTGTTTTTGCTTCTTTTCTGGCCGTAAAACAGCAGATTTGTTGTTTTGGCTTCTCTACTGGCCGTACAAAAGCAGATTTGTGGTTTTGGCGTTTCCACAGTCCGTACAACGACTTGAATAGCAGATTTCTTGTTTTGGCTCCTTTTCTGGCCGTACAACGACTTGAAAAGAGGATTTGTGGTTTTGGCTTTTCCACAATCCGTACAACGTCTTGAATAGCAGATTTCTGGTTTTGGCTCCTTTTCTGGCCGTACAAAAGCAGATTTGTGGTTTTGGCTTTTCCACAATCCGTACAACGACTTGAATAGCAGATTTCTAGTTTTGGCTTCTTTTCTGGCCGTACAAGGACTTAAAACGCAGATTTGTTGTTTTGGCTTCTCCACAAATTGTACAACGACTTGACTAGCAGATTTGTGGTAATGGTGCTTCTGTTCTGGCCTTACAACGACTTGAATAGCAGATTTGTGGTTTTGGCTTCTCTTTTCGCCTTAATACAGCAGATTTGTGGTTTTGGCTTCTCTACTGGACGTACAAAGGCAGATTTGTGGTTTTGGCTTCTCCAGAAACCGTACAACAACTTGAAAAGCAGATTTCTGGTTTTGGCTCCTTTTCTGGCCGTACAAAAGCAGATTTGTGGTTTTGGCTTTTCCACAATCCGTACAACGTTCTGAATAGCAGATTTCTTGTTTTGGCTTCTTTTCTGGCCGTAAAACAGCAGATTTGTGGTTTTGGCTTCTCCAGAAACCGTACAACGACTTGAAAAGCAGATTTCTGGTTTTGGCTCCTTTTCTGGCCGTACAAAAGCAGATTTGTGGTTTTGGCTTTTCCACAATCCGTACAACGACTTGAATAGCAGATTTCTAGTTTTGGCTTCTTTTCTGGCTGTACATGGACTTAAAACGCAGATTTGATGTTTTGGCTTCTCCACAAACCGTACAACGACTTGACTAGCAGATTTGTGGTAATGGTGCTTCTGTTCTGGCCGTACAACGACTTGAATAGCAGATTTGTGGTTTTGGCTTCTCTTTTCGCCGTAATACAGCAGATTTGTGGTTTTGGCTTCTCTACTGGCCGTACAAAAGCAGATTTGTGGTTTTGTCTTCTCCAGAAACCGTACAACGACTTGAAAAGCAGATTTCTGTTTTGGCTCCTTTTCTGACCGTACAAAAGCAGATTTGTGGTTTTGGCTTTTCCACAATCCGTACAACGTCTTGAATAGCAGATTTCTTGTATTGGCTTCTTTTCTGGCCGTAAAACAGCAGATTTGTGGTTTTGGCTTCTCCAGAAACTGTACAACGACTTGAAAAGCAGATTTATGGTTTTGGCTCCTTTTCTGGCCGTACAAAAGCAGATTTGTGGTTTTGGTTTTTCCACAATCCGTACAACGACTTGAATAGCAGATTTCTAGTTTTGGCTTCTTTTCTGGCCGTACAAGGACTTAAAACGCAGATTTGTTGTTTTGGCTTCTCCACAAACCGTACAACGACTTGACTAGCAGATTTGTGGTAATGGTGCTTCTGTTCTGGCAGTACAACGACTTGAATAGCAGATTTGTGGTTTTGGCTTCTCTTTTCGCCGTAATACAGCAGATTTGTGGTTTTGGCTTCTCTACTGGCCGTACAAAAGCAGATTTGTGGTTTTGGCTTCTCCAGAAACCGTACAACGACTTGAAGAGCAGATTTCTTGTTTTGGCTTCTTTTCTGGCCGTAAAACAGCAGATTTGTTGTTTTGGCTTCTC